>KL659480.1:0-133461 GCA_000732775.1 Stachybotrys chlorohalonatus IBT 40285 | reverse complement strand
TGTCCGGATCCTTGTCTGGTGCCTTCGCGTAGTCAAAGGGATGTCGTAGATTCCGGCATAGTGCCGGCTAGCAATAGCGTTCCCATGCTGGGACAACACTCTTCGCGTTGAGTATGCAGAAGTTGCAAGAAGAAGCTCAGTAGTCAAGGGCGGAATCTCTACATATTCAAGGTCGATGGTAGAAGCATAATGCTTCCTCTAGATCAAAGTAGTTGAAGCCATGCCCTCGCCGCCCTTCGACGCCCCTCCTATATGGCAACTAATCAAACAATCCATCATCAACCCCCCCATTGGTCCAGCTCGTGACCCCCCCCCCCTTCCCCACAAAGCCTCCGACAGTCGGCCAGCGCCGCTCGCGTGCTAACCCTACATAGTACTACCGCCTCCACCACACCTCGGCCACAAAAGTGCAGTCCGGGAGCCGTTGATCTTCTCCTGGCGCAGAGCCGAGTTGCGCTGATTGGCTGCTGTGGAACTGACAAGCTTTGACCAAATTTATTCCGTGACCGGGATATTTGGTGAACCTGAGGATGCTAAAGCCCTGAGTTTAGGTCCAAGACTTTTATCAATTCGGCGACTGGTGTCTCATGTGGTTCAACTCATACCGTCTTGAAGAAACAGTCCCTACTAGACGTCGTCTATGGCTAATTAAACTCCTAAAGGCAGCCTGTCCCATGCGTCCCCATTGCGGCATTCTCGTATTACCAAGATTGCATGTCTCCGGCATGCACAGATCGACCAGCACATCATTCCTGCCACCATCTTTGCTCACCGACACCCCACCCACGTCGTCATAAATGCAACACAGATAGTTGTGTAAGCATTATGAACTGCATCATTGTAGAGTCGCATATCCCTCAGGAAACACCTGATATCTAGCATGCACCCCGCCAACGGCAACAGCGGGCCCAACGGTCCCCGTCTGTGCAAAACCCATCACCACGAACACCCCCCTCGGACGCCAGATTGCCCGACGCACCACCCCAAACACACAATCCAATGCACCGCGGGTCCTTGCCGAACCTCTGCCGTATCTAACCCCCCAGCTTCAACCAACCACACGATGGGGTCCATCTTCCAGGGTCAGAAACGTGTCCGCGAGCCATAATCACTGCATTGTCGACGCGAGCCTATGCCGCGTTGGGTTACATTCGCCCCGGTTCTGACGGCACCGGGTGCTGACTACCAAGTGGATATGCCGGCACGCCCAACCACTCACCGCGCATAGAAGCATGCCAGTCCGATAAGGACGGCGGCACACTATGCCTCGCTGGATTGGTGCTAACCCACGGCCTCGAGCCATCGCCGCCCTTCCCACCCCCGCACGTCGTTCATGGTCGGCCGTCAAATCTGACCCCGAAGCACGGCCCTACCCCAGATTCCCCCAGGTTCGGCCCCCCCCTCCCCCGCACAAACCTCCCATCAAGCCGTTCTTTTTGCCAAGGAGGTTTTTATAAATACCATCCAGGCCCGTCCATGATCTGCTCCATCGACAACCAGAAACGACCACGCCTCTACGCCCCTCCGTAGAGACTGTTCAGAGATACAGAAAGAGAGAGACGAAAGAACATGGCCGCTTTCACCCGACGCTCATCGGACATGAAGGAAGAAGCCGTGCAGGTCGACCATGTCGCCAACGACGAGAAGCTCCCGGTGCAGGACGCCGAGAATCGCGACCATACCGGCGCCGCCAGGAAGACGGATCCCGAGGAGATTAAGCTGGTCCGCAAGCTGGACTGGGGCATCATGGTACTTCAACCCATCCCCTTTCCCACAACGCACTTTGCTGACTGGGGATCTTGACAGCCTCTCCTGTGCGTCATGTACTTCCTCAACTACGTCGATCGAAACGCCATCGCCCAGGCCCGTCTCAACGACCTCGAGGAGGATCTCGGCATGACCGGCACCGACTTCAATACGGCCGTTTCGATGTGAGTCTACGCCAGCCCAGTCCCTTCTACGAGATCCAGCGAACTGATTGCGGTGGTGGTAGCCTCTTTGTCGGCTACGTCCTCATGCAGGTTCCCAGCAATATGTTGATCACCAAGGTTAAGCCCGGCATGTACATGAGCGCGTGGATGCTGGTCTGGGCGGTTGTCTCCGGTGAGCAACGACCTCAACTTTCTCTCTCGATGCACTCATTGACGTATTCCAGCTTGCGCCGCATTGGTCCAGAACTTCACTGGCCTCGTCATTTGCCGCTTCTTCCTTGGCGTAACCGAAGCTCCCGTATGTCGCCCTGCTCACCGTCGCCTGTCATTACTGACATTTGTCCAGTTCTACCCCGGCGCAACATACATGCTATCCACATTCTACACCCGTCGAGGTTCGTCATCCCCCACCCAAACCACCATCCTCACCCACTCACCCCCCTCGCAGAAGTCGCCGCCCGCATCGCCCTCCTCTACTGTGCCCAGATCCTCGCCACCGGCTTCTCCGGCCTCATCGCCGCCGGCGTCTTCGCGGGGCTTGACGACGTCCGCGGTCTCGCCGGCTGGCGCTGGCTCTTCCTCCTCGAGGGCGCCGTCACGGCCCTAGTCGCCATCTTCGGTTTCTTCTTCCTCCCCAACGCCCCTCTCACCACCTGGTGGCTCAAGCCACATGAGAAGGAGCTCGCCCACGCCCGCATGGAGCGCGACAAACTCGCAGACGCTGACGATAAGCCTGCGTCTGCCTGGGACGGCCTGAAGCAGGCGTGTCGGGACAAGAGGACGTGGCTGTTCTGTCTCATGCAGAACTTCCATTTGTCTGCTTGCTCCTTCAACTCTTTCTTTCCCACGTAAGTAGCAGCTCGCATTCGCGACACGGTGGATTTTTTCTAACTGGTACTGCGCAGCGTGATCCGCACTCTGGGCTTCAGCGACACCGTGACGCTGCTTATGACGTGCCCTCCCTTCATCTTCGCTGGCGCCGCGGGTATCGCCTTTGGCTGGAGTTCTGGACGACTACACGAGCGCACATGGCACATTACGGCCGGGCTTCTGATCGCCATCGTCGGTTTCGTGCTAGCCGCAGCCACGCTCAACACCGCAGCTCGCTACGTAGCATGCTTCATCTTCGCCATGGGTGCATATTCCGTCAACTCCGTCATCATCGGCTGGGCATCATCAACGCTGTCCCAGACAAAAGAGAAGAAAGCCGTGCGTCCCCCAGCCACCAATATGAAAGCATCCCCAACTGACTTGTGTAGGTGGTTTTGGCAATGACAAACGTCGGCGGCCAAATCGGTTACATCTACGGAGCCTACCTCTGGCCCTCAACTGACTCGCCTCGTTATGCCATCGGGTTCGGCGCTTCAGCAGGCTTTGCTTTGTGCTCTGTTGGCTGTGCTTGGGTCATCCGAGTTCTCCTCATTCGCGAGAACCGAAGGATCCGCGCGTCCAACTCGGAGCATGTGAACCTGTACGGGTACTAGTTGACACAAGGAGGGATGTTTTGGCGACGAGTGTCCAGAAGTATCGGGAATACTGGACTTGTATATATTTTAGCAGGACTGCGCATTTACGAGCGACATCAACGACTTTGACCAAATGACTTGTGCATATTCACTCAATTTTTTTCTTTAATTCTTTTTTTTCCATGTACATGCACCCCATTAGACACCCTTCTTAAAACATTCGTCCTTCATCGCCTACCATTTCTGGTTCTTCTCTCGTCAAACCCTTGCAATCCCATCATTCCTCCGCCGCTCGCATCTTCTTATTCGCACAGCGCATCGCCACTCACCCGGAAACGACTTGCTTTACTCAGATCCTAAACCTTCATCCGCCGTCATTTATCATGACCGCCACAAAAGACTTTACCGACGGCTTCGAAGCGTCGGCAGCCCAGGAAACTCAAGCCGGCACCCGGGTCTGTCCATTCGTAGCCCACCGGTGACAGTAAGCGTTAACCCTCAGAACAGGTTTTCTCAGCCGAGAGCAACGCCGTCTTCGTCGACCACCCAGTCAGTCTCACCAAAGCCGCGCACCCAGTCTCGCCCACTATCATTTAGTAGCCACTCGCGAATTAATGAGCTCACTGCCCAGCAAGGCGCGAGGTCTAAAATGATAGCCGCCACGCGGAAGAATTTCGAGGAACAATTTGCACGCATGGAGGAAAGACTCAACGGCCTAGCCAGTGAGCCCACCGGTGAGAAAATCATCACGATTCTCGACAGGCACGAGAAGGAAAGTCTAGTCAGCACGCCGCCAAAGCTGGAGCACATGGAACAATCGCGAGACCACATCCACTGGGCGTTGAATCACCTGGGGCAGCGCCTGACCGGTGCCATCGAGCTTCTGGTCCGTCGCATTGTTATGGTGGAGGCTTTCCTTGTGGCCAAGTTCGGCGAAGATTTCGGCGGAGAGCTCAATGGCGAGGACTCTGATGGCGAGAGTGATTGAGAGCCCAGCGGGGTTGCAATCTCCTTCTAGGGCTTGGTGATCAGGCAACGGACCTTGTCAACCATACATATGGGGTTTATCGTGCCAAAGGCCTGGAAAGAGCAATGCTGGCGTTTACGGAAGGTCTTTCGGTGCGTGCAGATAGTAAACCAGGAGAAGCTGCGTCTCGTCGTCGGGACATAGTAACCTTAAAAACACGTTTCAATGGTCTGGGCGAGTCAAAGACACATGTTCCTTAGAAGGCAATGAAGTTATAGACCCTCTAGATTACTACGGAGTCTAAAGAAGGTGCGACAAGACACTTAGAACCACCATGTAGATTTTGGGTTTCTTTTCCTTTTTCAAGCGCAATACTAGACAACCCCACTTCAAGCTGAGGCACTTCAAGGTGGGCCGTCTACCCACAATTGCTAGACTCCCATAGGGACAAGGTGCGGAGTCTGCATCTACACGCGGGCAAGGGGCTCTCCATCCTTGATCTTCCTGGCACCGTACTTCTCCAGGCGAATGCCCTGGATAGCAATGAATCCGGTAGTATCCTGTCGTATTGATTAGCTCCGCTGGTCTGGACAAAGGGGCACATATTCATTCATCACTCACCATAGGGGAGAAACCCTCAAGGGTGTCCATGGACGACTCCGTCTCAGAGTAGAGATTAGAGGTCTCGCTAGAGCGTCCGAGAACGTAGGCATTGCCCTTGTAAGCCATCATGTTGACCTTGCCGTCAACCTGCCTCTGGCTGAACTCGATGGAGTTTTGGAGGAACTCCCGTTCCGGACTGAAGTACATGCCTGGCCAAGAATTTAAGCACAAATCATGCATAGCCAGAGAAATCGCTTAGAAACAACTTACCATTGTACAGGCACTGTGACCACTCATATGACACAAAGCGGTCGCGAAGCGAGCGAACTTTAGAGTCCATCACGAGGCCTTCCAGGTCAACGTGAGCGAGCCTGGCGATAGTGAGACCAGGGGTATCGTAGCTGCAAGCCTTGTCAGCATGAACAGATTCTCATCCTTGATCAAACACGTAATGGCGTCAGGGAGTCGGAGATCGAGTGAGGATGGGCGGATGCTGCATTGCCTCGGCGGAAATCCGCCAATTCGCCGTGAGGCATGGTTCAGCAAGTGATGGAACCCGAGGACACGTGGAGAACAAAAGGAAAGAGGACCCAACTGACCAGCCACGGCTCTTTAGTCCTACGAAGTATCAGCGGAAGTCCCAATTTGAATATAGACCAGCGCAGGCTTACCAATGAACCTCGACTCAACAATATCAACACGACCGACGCCTAAGAACAAGTCAGCCAGGCCCCGAGAATCCATGATTGATCAAGATCACCATGCACACGGCCGATCTCGTTGAGGGCCTTGAAAATCTCCAGGGAGCCAGTGACAACCTTGTCACCGATATCGAGCTTCACAGGGACACCCTTCTCGAAGTGAACTGTGAACTTGGTCGGCTCGTCGGGCGCCTTCATGGGATCTATATATGTGAGCCCCATAGTCACAAATCATGGCGAGGAACGCTCGAGGCCTTACCAACAGTACGGGTCCACATGTTTTCCGGTGGTGTCAGCTCTGGTTGCTCCAGGATACCCGCCTCGTACGAGCAGTGCGCGAGGTTGTCTGTCATCAAAGTTAGGAAAGGCCGTACAAGCGGACCAATTTTGCGAAAAGCCTACCATCCATGCTCCAGGGGGCCTTGGGCGTAGAGCTGACGGGAATTTTGTTCTCGGCCGCGAAGTTCAGAAGAGCCTGGCGACCCCTGTCCACGAGTTAGCCCCCACGAAATAGTAAAGGAGAGGGAATCACCGACGCGAATCGTTGAAAGAACTCCGGGATTCTCCATGGCGCCAGAACCTGAAGAGATGGATCGCATGCCTTCCATGCCAGCTCGAAACGAACTTGACTAAGAGAAAAGGGGTAAGTATCAGATAAGATCCCCTCTGGGACGGCTGCACGTACTCGTTCTGTAGAAGTTAGCATCCATCATGAGTGGAGACATTGAAGAGTTGTGAACTTACACCCTTGCCAGTGCCTACGCAGGTAAGACAGCCCTCCGTTAGTATGCCGGTGTAAATAATGAGTACCAAACGATGAAGGACTACTTACATCCGTGGCTCAGAATCGTACAGTTGTACTGCTTGGCCACCTTTACTTGGGCACGAGCAATGACGGGACGTGCGAGGGACGTTCCAAGAAGGTCTGCGATGCGTTAGCTTGAATCGTCATGAGTTATCAAGCTAAATGTCTTACATCGATCCTCATAGATGGCATTGCCTGTAAGCAAGAGGTGTCAGCGTACACGCAGGAGCTTCTATGGAATTGGGAGCGTGATGGGAATATGGAGAACGGACACTGGATTGCCGGGAAGATAAGCTCATCGACAAACTCTTGTTGAAGATTTGCGACGACCATGCGCTCGGCGCCAAGTGACAAAGCTTTCTTTTCCACCTCACTGAAGTTTTCCTCTTGCCCAACATCGGCGATGAAGGCCTATGATCTTGTCAATCTCCGTCAACGGTTCTTGGACAGGGCACAGACGTACAACAACCTCGTAGCCCTGCTTAACAAGCCAGACCAGAATGGTGGAAGTATCTAAGCCTGCGATGTTCATCAGTATGAGATCACATCATCCTTGTTGGGCACTCAACTTACCTCCAGAGTAGGCACTAAAGCGCAGAAGTCGCTCAATCAGTCGATCCACGTCTTGCGAAAGCGGAAGTCTATCAATTGTACTTACAGACAAACGCGTTTTGAAGCCATGGTGGTGATCAGCTGGTTTTCAAGTGTTGCTCAGGAGGCGAGGCAAGTTGATGACTGTTGGATATGCAGAATCAAGATTTTTGTGCTTCTCCTCCGACGACGGAGTAAGGTAAGTCCAGAGCATCTGGGTATTGTGGGGACACTAGGTTCATTTCGGCGAGTCAGACGATAAGGGTCTGAAGACCCTGGCCCAAGGTTGGGCCGTGAATGTCTAGGGTAAGCCAAGGGAGGTTCGCTTATCGTCCTAGTCCCCAGGACGACGGGCGGGATCCGAGCGGGGTGAGTCACAATCAATTGACCGCCTTTGGGTGCGTGTGTGTGCTACAACAGGTAAGCAATGTAGCGCAATGTAGCCACGGCCACTCTGCACGAGAGCTAGGGGGAAAAAAAGGGAGACTACTCGAAAGTCAGTGCTTGCTCCTCAAAGTGATGGGTGGCATCGGGTCCCTTCCTCCATAGCGGCAGTGGACCTCGACAATATGCTAAAACCGGCAGCCGAGTCAGATATCGACGATGTTGATGAGAGTGAGCTCGGCGACGTTGACGACGACAGTCCTAGCGATAACGCTGATGGCCAGAAATTCAAATACCGGGCTATTGATCGCTTAATGACCAGTGACCTGCTTGGTTGCATTGTTAAACGCTTTGAACAGCAAATGCTTGTCATTGGCCCAAGCAAGTGACATGCTTATTCATCGTTCTCGCAGTCTAATGCCAATCTGTTGTGAAGCCATCTATGATTTCTGGCCCGGTTCTCCGCATGGTGCATTGGCGTGTTTTCTGTTGGTAATTTCCTTCAACGTAAGATCAAGCTCCTATCTTATTTTGTTAGTCGCTGTACAATACTATTTGTTTCTGTGAGATGCGATTTGAATTTCTTCTCTAGTTGCGGAAGTCCAACGCTGTAAGATCGAGCGTCGCGATATATCGTACACACGCATACTCCATGATATTGTCGATGGCACGCTGGAAACAAGTGACAGCAAGGCTAAGCCCTCTCTGTATTGTCGGGCGACACCCAATTTGTTGCGGGCGAATGCGAACTCGAAAGCTCGCAATCCCATTGCGAGCTATTTGCTGAACCACCTCATAAGATCCCATCAAGTCTTCCTATCTTATGTCGATAGTCGATAAGCGTTGATTTAGCGACCTTGGACCATTTGTGCTCACCCACGACCGAGAGAATATTCCTCAAGTGATCGGATTATATGCCTCACATGCACCACAAATCCGCGATCCCGGAGCCAGCAACTGGCCTCTAGATCTGGGAGATTTTGGTAAAGACAGTGTGATGACGCCGGAAGCTGTAGGTGCGGTCGCTGAGATGGGCGACTGTTGTCTTTACTTGCAATTTCTCTTGGACTTAGCTGGACGACGGACTCGGTTTCTGCGCGAACATTTTTGCTGTCTAGTATAGAAAGGCTCGCAGACCGAAGAATATGCCGGCTCCGGCCTTTGAGGGCTCAACCGGGCGCTGCGTCTATAGCAAGGTTGTAAACTTTTCGACTTACATGTAGAGTGTATCTTTTAATCACGAAGCGCCATTGACACCTTCGTCCGTGTAGTGCAAGATCGCGAGACAGATGCCTACACCCACCGAGCCTATCGCATTATTAAACGGGATTCTGTAGCCAGGCCTTTGCAGAAACATGGAGTGGACAAGGGCGCAGCTGAGATAAGGCGCGTGCGTAGCTCTTTGCCGATATCACCACCCAGGCTTCGTTTCGCACACTTTGAGCAAATGGAGACTCGCCTGGACTCAAAGCACTTGGCAACAGGATTATCAAGAGCGGAACTTCTTCGTCCGCGAGCCAAAGGATAACAAGGATCTTTTCTTACATATACCAGCCTTGGAAGAAGGCTGCGAAACGTCATGCAATATCTGAGAGTTGCTTCGCCGCTCAAGGTTCGCTAAGTAAGTTTATGCGGTTCATGACGCTGTTAATCGGTGAACTTGGTCAGAACTGGCAAATCTGAGGTGAACGAGTCTTGTATCACCACTTGGAGCTGGGTTCTAGGATGCATCCTCACTGGAGGCCTGCCCACACAAGGACTCCGTGCTAGATTTTTTTTTTTCTTTTTTTTTTGGACTTTCTCCCCCTTCCGGCTATACAACAACCATAAGAGGTGGACGAACTTGCAGGAAGAGATGAGTAGATTGACAGGGAGGTCAAGCTCTTCCTCGCTAGGTGAAGATGTATTGGCCACCGCTTTCCGCAACCCTTTCCCTGATGAGACAAAAATCATACTTTACTTCACACCAACACTCGAGAGAAACAGATACAGATGAGTTTCATGTGTAAAGATCATGGTATTGCATACTGGGATATTTAGTTGCTAAAAAGGAAATACCAAAATACCGTCCGCACATCCTTTGTCGGCGGCATGTCAAACAATAACCTAGTAAAAGGCTTCATTACTTCATCCCTTATCCACTTGCCCCATTTCGAGCAGTTAAGCTTAGAATTTCTTGGCGAGTTCTTCAGTCTTGTTCCACAGGTCGGCGTTGACGGTCTTCTCGGTGAGCCACGAGGACTCAGAGCGCTTCTCGACGATGCCAACAGGCAGCAGGAACTTGCCCTGCAGGGAAGCAGCGCTAGGGCTAGTGGCGGCGAACAAGGAGTTGTAGGAGCCCTGAAGTGGGGTGGTTCGCGAAACGATCTTGGCCATGTTGCGGATAACGAAACCCAGCCAAGTAGTGTCAGAGCCCTGGAGGCCGGTGCTGACAATGCCGGGGTGAACAGCGTAGGCAGTGACGCCTGAAAATGTTAGCGGCTTTCGGGATGGAATGTTCTCCAGATAGACTTACCTTGGGCGGAATAGCGGTTGTTGATCTCGACGGCGTCGCGGACAATGGCCTGCTTGGAGTGGGCGTATCGCTGCCTGTAAATGAGTGCGTTAGCGCCGTCATTTCACGGATAGTTTCGGGGCGTAATGGTGGGGGGGCTTACATCAGGGCGAAGGTGCCGGTGAGGTTGGACAGGTTGGGGTCCTCAAAGTTGATGGTCTTGGGCGCTCCGGGCGCATTGTTGGCCAAATCGCTGGTAACGTGGACGACGCGGACGCGGTTCTTGTCGCCCGAGGCAGCGGCAGTGGAGAGGAGCTTGGGCAGCAGGCCCGTGGTGAACATGTGAGGGGCCAGGTAGTTGACCTGCCACTGGGTCTCGTAGCCGTCGCCAGTCAGCTTGTAGGGCACGTTCATGACCTGCACAGACAAAATCAGCCAATCAACTACGCAGTACAAGCTTGGCGGGGTTGCTTACGCCGGCATTGTTGATGAGGATGTCGAGGCGCTCCTCGGGGAAGTTGTTGGCGGCAGCCTTGACCGACTTGAGGTCCTGGAGGTCGATCTGGAGGAAGTGCAGGTCGAGGTTCTTGCCGGCCTCCGACTTCATCTTTTCGATGGCCTCCTGGACACGGGGCGCGGAGCGGCTGGCAATGTAGACGCGGGCATTGCGGAGAGCGAGCTGCTTGGTGGTTTCGTAGCCGATGCCGCCGTTTCCTACACGCGGGCAATGGGTAAGCTGGGTGCCGCTGCAAGCAAGTAGCGGTGGGGGGTGGGAAGCTAAGTGCAGGGCTAACGCGTACCTCCCGTGACGATGGCGATGTAGCCGGTCAGGTCAGGAATGTCCTGCTCGGTGAACTTGGAGTGAGTCATGGCGACGGAGTTCGAGGTGGTTTCTGGCAGGCTTGTGCGGCGGGTAGCAGGCAGGTGCGTTTTGGCTGTTGGTGGTGGAGAGGGAAAGTGACGGGGAATGGGAGGGAGAAGGGACGGGGAGGAACAAGGCGGGCTGGCAGGGCAATGGAATGTATTTATTTTGACAGGCTGAGCCACATGATTCAACGTCGCACAGGCGAAAGGGTGTTGGCCTGAGGCCCCTCTCCTCCTCTCCTCCTCTCCTCTCCTGCCCTTCCTTCTGCCGGTTGGTTGTGCATTGCACAGTGGCTGGCAATGGCATCATTGGGTGGTATTACTGCTTATTTTTACTCCTACTCGGTGCCGTGGCGGCCGGCCAAATCCTCCCGATCCGTCCTCTGACACCCCCATCCATCCCTTCGCGTCCCTGGGGCGACGATCAATCCGCTCCTCCATGCCCTATGCCTCTCTCCTCAAAGTCCATTGGACTTCAGAATGATGGGCACCTGTGCCTTGCAGGGCGTCAGCAGGAGGAAGCGAGGAGAGCCAGCTTGGCAATTCTGTACCGCTTGCATCTAGCGTGGTGGTTAGAGCCGGTAGCTTGCCCGCGAACCCACATCCCTTGCATGGACCAGGCGCTAGTTTGCTGTTTTAGGGGACCAAAGATCACCAAGTGGGATTCGTGGAGCAATCCTCCTTCTAAAAATACGCCGAAATGTGTACAATTTCAGGACCCGGTGCCTTAAAATATACCGCCCGAAACGTGGGATCGCCTAGCGGAGCGATAAGATAAGCGCCCCATCCTGCCTCAACTCGGCCGGCACTTCTTCCAGCTAAGGCTTGTATGTGATCAGGTTCGTCTGTCAAATGTCAACACTTCACCATCATCGCCCTCCTTAGTGTCCTCACTCTCCCTCCCCTCCTCCCAATCCTACCCGATAACACTTGGTGGCCACCCGGCGACAGTCCATCTCCATCATCGCTCTCACCATCATCAGTATTGTCAGGGGGTTGCTGAGGTGTGAGTGCTGCTGTGGCCCGGCTGTACACGTAATTCGAGCTAGGTGAAACTTCTCTAAATTCGTCCCTGCACCAATATCATCACCACATTGTGTCACCCTGGTTGCATCAACAACATCAGTTGGCGCAGACCTGATGCTCCATAACAGCACTGGCAACGTCACTAGCATACGTCCGCAGACAACTACCCAGGTAGTAGGTCTGCAGACGGCAACTTACAGTTTACGTGCAGCAGTCAACTTACCCCTGATGGGCCTAGGTACTGGGTCGACGAAGTTGTGAGTGTCAGTCTCATAGACATTGATTGTGTCTGTGAAGGTGGCGCCCAAGGGGTCGCGGAATGTGTCGAAACCGCCAATCGATGGAGAGTCTTGGGCAAGCAGACCGTGGGGAGGGCCGAGGATGCTTGTGATGGTAGCGTAGCGCATCGTGTGAGGTTGAAGTGGTGGCTGAAATAGTCGACCTTTCTGTGTTTTCTAGAGTTGGGAAACCTCACATGGAAGGATTGATCATGAAAACGGCCCTAGTTTCATGGTTGCGTTTCGTGTCCTTGATATACGTAGAGCTTGTAGATATAACTATCAAGATATAGATGCTCTACTGTCACATATCATGCATCAGGGTGATCATGTTGATTTGTTATGCACATGGGTAAATATCTGCGTAGCCTCGATCTTCAGCGGTTACAACTAAGTCGAGCCGACATAGGTATCGACGACATCAGGTCATATTAGGCAAGCCAAAAGTCCAGACTCGTGCAAACCAGCCGAGACATGGGTGCCATCGTCCTAGACAAGGTTTTCCCACAAAGCCTTGCGACGCCAACAATCACTTACTCATATGGGCCATCTCACCCACAACATGACGTGATCGAATGCCTCTCGTTTCACTTCATCAACTCGTCAATGATGCCGACGATGCCTCTGGTGGCCGTCAAGTTTGGACAGTGTCCCGCATCCAGTTTAAACGTACGGACTTCCCGATCTTCCTTTTCGATTGTCTCGACCATGCTCTTCTGATACGTAATCGGCACTGTCATGTCTTTCGTTGTGTGGATGTACGTGGTGGGTATGTCCCGCCAAGCACTCTTTGCCACGCGCTCGTACATGCATTGGCCGTTCCAGACGACGAGCTGAGAGAGATATTCCTGCACTTCCTCGTCGGAGGCGCCACTTTGTTCGAAGAAAATGGCCTTTGCGTCGCGGCACAGCACGTTGTTGTCCTCAGTGAAGTCAAAGACGAGCGGCAGAAGGTCTTCGTTGCCCATTTCCTTGACTTTGTCGATCACTAAAACAGTGTTAGCATTGTCAAGCGTATGAAGTAGTCTGGCCTCACTGGAATGGCCCTCGAGCAAGGCGTAAGCGCACATGTAAACGAGATTCACAATGCCGCCCATTTTCCCCTGCTTAGCACGACCCTGCGCACTGAGCCCATGTAATGCTTCGGTTCCGACCTGGCCGCCGTACGAGTGCATAAGCGCGAGGATGTGCCGTCCGTCATCGACCAGCCTCTCAACATAGGCGCGTAAACTCCTGACATCGTCAGCGAATCCGGCAGTCGGGGGTCTGTCGCCATTCATGGAGGGATGTCGGGGACAGTGGACTTGATGTCCTGCAGCCTCCAACGCATGGATCAGACGGCCATAGTTTGCGGGGGTGTGCCAACCGCCGCCAACAATAAGAATAAGGGGTCTGTCGGAGGCCATTGCGGATAATCAAAGAATTTGGTTCTGAGGAAGTAGACGCCAGACTTCGATGGACCAAGACATTTTATGCTCACGGCGAAGGCGGGAACTTTGAAACTATCGAAAAGAATAGCCGTTGGATGAGCGCGTAGCGCTGCCAAAGTTGACAGGCCACCCACATTTACACAAAACGCTGGTTGGCCGGCCCGGGAAATTTACGAATTTGGGCAATGCTTATGGGGCCACGGCCCAGTGTCATCCAACCGGACTTAGCTAGAGTTTCGATGTGCCAAGGATGTGGGCGTGATTTACCTGCTATGTGCGTACTGCCCCTGGCTGAAAAGATACACTCTGCGATATGCTGTGCATTTCTTCTCGTGAAACAAATGGCTTTCCAAATGCTCGCCAGTTCTTGATACTGTTGTTTCGTTCACTGTGGACTATGGAAAATGAGTATAAGTAGACTAGATTGTGTAACGCTTGCAAAGTGCAGGGCTAAACTTGTGAGCGAATGACGGAATGTCGTTCCGTCATGCAACTGAATAGAACATAAGAGGACATATATTTGACTATTTTCTCTTTCCATCCAGCTCAAAACGTCCAGATACAACTTACGGCGAACAACTAAACGGATCCTCGGGATAAGATCTAGGGGCTGCTAGGTCTGGCCACAGATAATGTTGACATCAAGGTCGATTATCGAAGCTCCACTGCTCGAGTCTACGCAAATGTCACAGTGGCGCTTGTCAATCACATGAGAAACCTCGACATCATCTGCCAGGGTCCGTGGCACTTTTGGAAAATTGCATCCTACATCAACAGAGACAAACAACTCGAGGAACTTCCAAGCTGGGCTATCGACTTTCGGACATCCGGAAGTGTTCACCTCTTTGCACAAAGATCGATCTTCAACGCTGGCAGAGCGACCTGCCAGGTTCCGTGCCGCGTAGTGAACAGCAAAGTTCTGCTAACTCGCGGCGTCGTGCTAGGAAGGGTTGGACCGATTCGACAAGTGGACTATCACGTCGAAGATTCTACGAAAGTCCCCGCCGGCCGGCGGAACAACGCTTCACGGTTGCCGGTAGACTGGCTTAAACGCTACTTAGGATTTGGTGTTCTGACCAACCCAGACTCCGAACCATCGTACATTACTGGTGAACGTGTCTTTACGGCATTTTGGCGGACATTGTTGGCGGACTGCGGCGCCTATCCCATATCCCGGATTACACCAGAGCGCGTAGCAGAAGAGGACGCGTTGTTGCGAGACTCATGGCTAGGACATATACGAAGATACATCCAGGAACAGTCCGAAACAGACGCGGAAGACACCCAAGACACCCAATACGCCCCTTTTCATGAACCCAAACTCGCTAATATGTTCATACACCTCATTTCAAGATGGAGCTTTTCTATCACGGATAATGGTCTTTACACTCTCATCACGCGACCTACCAGGGAGGGCGACGTCATTGCTTGCATCGACGGGGGAAAGGTGCCTGTAGTCCTGAGATCCCCAAGCTCAGAGAGTGAGAAGCAGTATCAGCTTGTTAGTGTTGCGTATGTTCACGGATTCATGAATATGGAAGCCACGGAGTCTGCTTCGATGCGGGACAAGCTTGGCTTGAAGGAAGAAGAACTTCTCCTTGTTTAAAAGATGAAAGCGATTACATACATTGCTTGCAAATTACATCTCTCCCAGTGCCAGACTTTACACCAACGTAAACTCCACCACTTTGAAACGCTTCCATTCGTCATCTTCAAACGCGCGGTATGAGTGCGAGTACCCGATCCTACGAAATTGACCGTCCTTTACTTTTTCTAGGAGTAGGATACGTGGCTGGCGAGGTGGACTGCAGCTGGATAGCAGCCATAGTTGCCGCGACTGCAGTTGTTCCGAGTCCAGTACCGGATAGAAAGTGTTGATGCTGAAGTCTTCCAGCTCTCCGCTCTTGTCGTCTCTGCAGAAATAGCCTGACCCAGCGTGCTCTTTTTCTGCTGGTGCTTCGTAGCGTATGCGTGCTATGGGTGCCCGAAGCCGCAAGGTGCATTTGACTTCGCTGGCCATCAGGTCGTCAAGGCCAACATCGGGGTCGACGGAGAGTATTTTAAAGTCCTGCCGGGCTTTGTCGTCGGCAGCCTGCTGTTCCTCCGATGGAAGTAAAAACTCTACCCTGCCACTCACACTCGCCCAGCTCCAGCTAGGGAACCGTCGAGCCCGCTCTTCCGGCCTTGACAGAATGTAGAAGTCTCGCTTGATGGGATCAACCTCCCGGGTCTGGGACCTAGATTTGGCACCCCAGAACAAGCCGCCCCTGAGGTCTTCTTCCCACAGACCTGCCATGTACGTCCCTTTGCCAACTAGCTCACGAAATCGGGACGCGATACCTGCAATGGCCGGCAAAGTATCCGACTCGAACGTAAGACGGCGCCGGCTAAACTCTTCAATGAGCATGTACCAATTTTCGAAGCCGGCTGGGATGGCTCCCAGGTTGTAGTCTCGCCGCAGACTGATGAACCTCGAGATAAGAAAATCCTTCAATTGCTGTCGCTGGCTGCGCAGGTTCCGATACTGCCACCTCGTCAGCGGCTCGCTCGGTCGGTATAGAGAAGCAACTCACAACGACCATGCCACTTTGTTCAAGCGTGATACCCTCCTGACACTCCCAGATGATTTGCTCATCGCTAAAGTGCAGCAAAGCCGGAGCCAGCATACGCTCTTGCATGCACCAGCCCCTCTTCTCTAGAGCACATGCCTCCAAAAGATCAACAATACACGTGTCTTCTTCCCGCACCGAAAGGTCCCTGGATATCTTGACGTGCCTGTGCACACGGTCACCCAGGAAGCCTTTCGTGCTGGCGTCAGCGTTGAGGGCCGTGATGGTGACGGCAGCATTACTGTAGTAAGACGCCATCTTGCCAGCCTGGGTCTTCCAATCCGTATCCGAGTCTTGAATAATGCACAGAGCGTCTATCCAAAGATAGCTGAAACCCAGCTCGCGAGTAACGTGGATAGCATCGAGGAAGTTTCGGGGCAGCTGAAGTACGGGTAGTCCCCCCCTGTAATCATCCAAAATCTTTGTTGTTAGAACACAAGGGATGTTGCCGCCCCAGCAGTGACTCAAAGCGACATAAGAACCATCCTTCCCAGTAGTGTCGGTTATAAGCCTGGGGACTTCGTCAAACGCTGGAGGCTCACCAACGTAGATTATACGGGTTGGCAACTGGTGTCTCAGTCGCTGAGAACACTTTGGGTGACTTTCCACACACGTCTTCAGCCACAGTCGAGCTGTGTCGAATGTCTCCTTTGCATCTGAACGTTTTGGTGTGGCTCGATGGAATTTATCTGGCTTACCCACCACATTCCCGTCCGCATCCAATTTGGCTTCCATGAGCGGATCATATGGTCTGTTTTTGACGACATAGAAAACATGCGGCTCCCATGCTCCCCAGTACCACCAAGCATACTTCTCCTCTTCAAATGTGGCGAGGAACTTGACAGGGCGGTCATTTGGGAAGAGGTGCAATTTTAGAGGGCCTGTTCCATTGGCTCCTTGCTCGGCAAAATCGTCGGCCAGAAGGTTGCATAGATCACAGCCCGTTTTTGCCCTTGCAACGAGCTCGTCAAAAGATTCAACGTGTCGGAAGAACCTGGGCTCTTTCCAGCGGTCTGAGAGCATCATTAGCGGCACGTCAACGTTACTAGAAGTTGTTATTTCCACATCTTTGGCGAATGACGTGCAAAGAGTGCACAGAGTGTCACGGTCCGAAGAAGGATCCAACATTTTTGCCAGGTCGTGGGCCGAGTTGAATGCAAGAGAGGAGACGCCACAGGGTTGGAAAGACAGATTTCATCTTTCGGAAGCCTGCCGGTGGAGCTGGGTTAGAAGGATGACAGGGGTCGTAATGAAGGAACTCAACTTGCTTGGCTGGCTCCCTTATCACTTACCGACTTCGAGAGGTAATTGAGGTTGGTATACGGATTCAAAGGCGGGAGTTACGCTGGGAGATTCAATTGCAGTGATAATCACTATAGGTTGAGTAGTATTCGATTACCTTGATCAACTACTTGACGCAGTCGAGGCACCTTATCACACATTTTGCCCTGTTTTATCAGGTAACATTTCTACCAGGCTGACATCCATTCGAGTATATATACTCCGTGATCCTCTTTAAACCCACTAGATCACCTTCAACCGTCCCGGCAAGTTCTTTGGGGACCCAGCCCTCTGCATAAGAGCCCCCAAAATCGACGAGCCAGAGATCGTTGGCGTGATCAACAAGGATGTTGTCTGGCTTAGCATCACCCCAAGCAATTCCAGTGTCATGGAACTGGCCTAAGACGCCTTTGAGCTGCCTGGACCATTTTTGTAATAGTAGATTGTCCTGCCCCGGCTTTCTTGCGGCACAGTACAGGGTCCGGCGCGCACAGTCAATATATGTGAGAAGTAGACCATAGACAATTCCTTCATCGTCCCGGACTAGGCCATGGAGGCGAGATATGCGAATATTTGGGTTGATGCTGGCATCCCGGATTCTCTGATACGTCTCGAGCTCACTCAAGTAAAATCCCCAGTCACCAGGGCGTGTCAATTTGATGAAGGCAATGGCTCCGTTGTTTAGCTTCACTTATGACGGGATGGGTGAAGGTGGACCACGACGGTTTTCTTCCTCGAGAACTTCAATTTCGGACGGATCAAAGGAATTCCAAGAACATGTCAGCTTATCGGGCAGCTTCAGCCCAAACAACGGGTCGTCAGAGGGGTTTCATTCAAATCGAACTGCACACAATGAGTCTCCGTCGGCTCTAAGGGAGAAATTATAGGATTCAAGAAATAAGAATGCTGTGAGACTTGCTGGCACGTGGCTGAGTTGGTCCAATTCTTCGAAGAAAGAGAGCAGCGGCTCAGCAATCCAGTCGTACATGTCTTCCACCGTGTACCCTTCTAGCTCAAAATATTCTGCCACCCGTAAGAAGAAGAAGTATTTCTGCCTCAAGCTGGGCGAAGATGCAAGGTTGTCGGCAGAGAGGCTGATGGTAATGCGACAGCCGTTACAAACGGTCGCCGTCTGTGACTCATCGTCATGGATGCTGAAAGAAAAATTGAGCATCGGCCACAAGGGTTCGGGGAAAGAGGAGGCTTGTGAGTGATAGTCCATCCTGGTCGGAATTGCCGTTTCCGTCGTCTTCCGTAGCGGTCAAGCTGGCCCTTCGAGGAGGGCGGAAATGGGGGCAAATGATCGCGCGAAAAGTGGGTTTGCTCTGAGAAGCCTTGATACTGACCACATCACGTGTGGCCTGCTGCCTAAAGCTCGGTAAGCCTCGTGCAACAAGGTCGAGAAGCAAATATGGTCGCTCCCCGGCCTAGGTCGCTCATCAGGTCTGGGCGATGACGGTACTGAAACATCCATTAATCTCTCGAGAAGTACCGAATCTCTTTTTCCGGGTTGAAAAGCCGACAGGCCGCTCCAAGTGTTAGTTTATTGGGCGTTGCCGATATTATTTAATGAACTACAAGCTTAGCCTCACTTCGGCCCATTTCCTCGATCATCATTCACCGCCACTGCGGGTTGAGGTAGTGGAATGAACTAAGGTGGCTCTCGCGGATAGCATGACTCAATTATCAACTTACTCTTGATCGGTAAGTCAGGAGTTGACCATCAAACTGGACCTGTAGAGGCTTAGATGGCCCGTGTCTATAACCATCGTGTTCGAGACACTAATGATTGGGCCGCGATGATTGATTGCAAGGTCTAGGTAAGAAGAAAATAGTAAGCGAGCTTCATATCTACGTTTAATCCTTTTTAATACGACGGTAGCATTGTTACAAGGTGGCTATGGTTGCATATGATTATAATTTCATTTGTTGTAGAAAGGATTCCTGCTCGTGAACCCTTCTCTGTAGGCCTAGGCTGCGCCTTAGTGCTCAGAAACGTGGATTCGGTGATAACAATTTGGATTAGCTTCTCTAAGCTCTCTATTGCTATTGTTTGCAGCTAAATAGCTGCGCGTGCGATCACGTGGGCGATACCCACTTGCTCGCACGGGCTACTGACAAAGCAATTGGTTCAACATTTGTGCCAAATAGTGACTCTGGTTCAAGTGAGGCTTGGCTGTACGGTGAGTCTGCTCCCACAAGAACATTTTACAAATATCCTGTTCGCTATAAGGAGTATAAAAAGTCGACTAGATTCATCTTCGAGATGATATATGCATTTGCTCACAGAGTTTCTCACACCTTCTTACAACACGCCCTACATTCCGATTACTCCTTCTGCTCTATTCAACGTATTTGTTCATTTACTCGGTCAATAAAAGCATATTTTCTCTTTTGTTTGTCCCAGGTGTCTCGGTTTCTAGTGTAAGGTTGTAGTAGGCTTTACAGGTAGTATCGATGTGGCTGTAGAATCTACGTAAGACCCGACTACTGCGAGGACGCGATATACAATTGACAGACTAGAAGATACTCCATGTGCGGCAATCATCGATCAGTCACGGCAATCTCTGACGCTAGACTCTGCTCAAAGGAGCAATGCTATCTGGTGGACCTTGGCAGGCGAGGATTGACATGCTGTTGTTGCACTGAACCTGGCAACCACGGCAGTTACTGCATGGGGCCACCTAGTGGGGAATCACCAGGTGATTGTCCTCACAACGTTTGTAAAAGATGTCACTATACATCGCAGTGCCTTCTTTATGGTCACTGATGATAGTTGGGTTCATGCCGGCGAGTTTGCTATCGAATCTTTGTGTCAATATTGTTTGAGGAAGGTTATTATCCTAGTTTGTGTTCGCTTTCTGAAGTCCCCCTATGGCTTCCCTTGCAAAGCCTTATGCAAATAGAGAATCATGTCTTTAATAGCTGGAATTTGTATATCACTACCACCGTGTACCTGAAACATCCATTCATCCGTCTTGTATCCGGTATCATTTAACGACAAGTAAACTAGAATTCATGTATCTGTATAGCGCTCTCAGGATGATACGTATCTGGTATTAAGGTAGTATCGTCAAAAAGGTGGACGTAATGCATCATGTAATTGTTGTCACTGGCTTAGATGGTGTGGCTCCCACTCGAAAGCGACCTACTGATTGCCGAGAGCAGCTCCACGCAGACCAATTTTTAGGTTGATCGCCATTTAATGATGAAGCTCTCCAATACACCATGGCGCCCATTACGTACCACATATAGACTTCACGCGGTCGTGACCGCGTGACGAGGAGCAATGCGACTAACAAGACGAAAGACGAAAACATATCATCAGTTTGAGCCGAGCTGTCATGACTCACTTGGCTTCCTCGACAAAACACATCGAGTTGGACCACGCAGCTTATGGACTTCAACGCTGCGGTATTTCTGCACCCACACACAATCCTCCACCATTCATCTCCAATCTCCGAAAGGGGCGGTGCGACCACATTTTACCACATGTTACGATGAAACGTTGCCAATTTAGGAGCAGATCACCAATCACAATGCAGTGGACTCGTGGTGTCTCAGATCCGTTGACGGCTTGCCCATAATGCTCGTGGTCACAAGGGGCAGCTGTCCCAAAAGGTTAATGATCTGAAGCAGGTTTTAATCCTTTATCGTGTGCTTCTACTTTGTTTTCGCGCGTAGGTTGAATCTATCAATGAGGCGGCGAGGAGATTCTGGGATTTCCCAACATGTCACGAACGCGGCCAGAAGCAGGCAGCAATCACGACAAAAGGCATTTTCACGCTATGCGAATTTTTCAAAGAATTTATCTACATCACACAATGCTGGACAAACGCTAGGAGAACTTGTATGAAGCCCTGGATTTGTTCCGTGGGCCATTTCAAGGCATAGTCGACCACCTTCCCCATTCTTATACTGAACAGACAGTGAGATAAGGCGAAGCATCGTGGTGATTGCCGGGAAAGATGTGACTGCAAGAATGATCGTCGGAGTCAGAAGCAGCACGGATGCAGTCTTATCTGCCCACAACTTATAACCCGCAAAATGGATTTCTTGACAACAAACGAGGTCGCAGGTTGATATCGCGAAAGCATCGTTACAGCACCTGCTGAAGGGACACGATCTGGCGCTGGCACGTTGTGTTTCGTCGTTCCTGTCGATCAAAATCTACTTCCAGTAGTTGAATAACGCAGAAAGGTCTTGGCACACATGAGGGGGTAGGCAGCTGATTCGGGGCCAAGAGCCGTCGGAGCGCATGCTGCTCAAGATAGTCGCCGTCGTGTGAACGAACGCGGGTTGGGGAGTCGTAGACAGAGCCGCGCACTGGTGTAGATAGACGTCGGGACCTGTCGGACTGGTGCATGGAGAGACTTCTGCTTGATGGCGCGTCCTTATCTCTGCCAAATTGAAGCTGCTCTCGAGCCACCCACGATGTCGGTTTGGGTAGTAGCTACGGCTTGCGCTTGAGCACCAGCTGATTATGGTGACGCAAGGGCAAGCCAAGACACCCACATATGTATGTGATCGACCGACATTGCATTCGCAGCCGCCGTACCTGCTTCATGCGACAGTGCGTCCATGCGCAATCCCAAGTGATGGGGATAAGGGGCGTGTTCCAAGTGCGGTAGGCGCACAAGGGAACGTTACTCTCACGACAAGCAGCCACACCTGCCACCCCGTTATCGGCAAATGCGCTGCCATATCTCCAGGAACAGGACGGGAGATCTACCCGCATAAGCTCCGGATCAGCAAGGAGCTTTTCTTAGACTACATTCATCACAAGAATCACCGACCTTCTTGATCAAGAGTGGGTGGTTTCACAGCGAAGGGGAAAAGCTCTTGACCCTGACGATCTTTTTCCTCGATCCAAACCGCAAACTGCCAGATTCACACAGATGTAACAACAGGAAAGAAACGGGAGGTGGGGGTATCAGAATGGAACTATGTCAAGGTCCGCAGTCAACCCACCCACACCAAAGCAGAATGAGGCGTGACCCCCCTCCCCCCTGTCCGACAGCCCTCCCGTTCTAGGAAGTTGGCATCTTGACTCACGTTGCATCGGGGGGTTTCCCACCAGGCACACCACCATGATTCGCTGCCGCTGCGGCAACATGCTTTACGCGTTGAGCATGAACCGAACCGCGTTGCAAGCATATCGCGTTTGTAAAGTGGATGATGATATGGCGATGTGGTGATTCAGGGCGGCCCGTGATGTAGGTGGACGGCACTTTCTACTTTTGTTCCGAAGCCAAGACTTTCATGCTCGCTACCTTGATTGTAAAGTGAATTGAATTCAAACGACAGGAAGTTATAAAACAGTCCTTGATTCTCGTCATTCCTTCCTTTCGAATCTTCCCAGCAAGCAGCTTCCACAACACAGCTCCACTGCTAGTCATAACTTCAGTCCTATTTCAAACACAGCTCTGCCACCTTCATCTACTCTTTCCGCAATACCCTCATCACCACGATGAAGTCAATCCTTGTCGCCGCCGTCCTCGGCCTCGCCTCCGTTGCCCAGGCGCACATGGAGATGGTCTGGCCGCCCCCATTCCGCTCCCGCTACAACCGCTTCACCACCGACATCGACTACAGCATGACAAACCCTCTGTCCCAGACCGGCAGCGACTTCCCCTGCAAGGGATACCACTCGCTGCTCGGCACCGGCCAGGGTCAGTCGGTCGTCACCTGGCAGCCCGGCCAGTCGTACAACTGGACCCTCACCGGCTCCGCCACCCACAACGGAGGCTCGTGCCAGGTCTCCCTGTCGTACGACCGCGGCAGCACCTGGACCGTCCTGCACTCGTACATTGGGCAGTGCCCGCTCTCGCCCACCTGGCGCTTCACCCTGCCCAACGACACGCCCGCCGGCAGTGCGCTGTTTGCCTTCTCGTGGAACAACAACCTCGGAAACCGCGAGCTGTACATGAACTGCGCCCACGTCACCATCGCGCCTCGACTTGCAGCTCGCGACGAAGAGTTGCAGCTTCTTCCGCCCACCGATCCCTTCTCGAGCCGCCCCCGCACCTTTTTTGCTAACATCGGCAACGGCTGCTCGACTGTCGAGACGTACGACGTCCTGTATCCCAACCCGGGTCCCGATGTCGACAACAGATCCAGCAGAACTTCGCCGCCCTCGGGCACCTGCCGCAGCCGCAAGCGTGTTGCCCAAGAGTTCCAAGGTTAGGGACATACAAGACTCACAGAGGTCTCGATATCGATGACTATTCAGCAAGGACCAGCTTAACAGGGGAGGGGGGTTATCAAGATCTGGTGGATTCGTAGTATATATTCCGTTTTCGGCCGAAGATGGCTATGCTGTATTTAAGATGGAATGAGCAATAAACCTTTCAGACTCTTTTCCATTCATTTTGAAACTTGACATGTAAAATCTAGCCTAAATGTAACATCCTGCATCGTCTAGGCAACCGGCCAGTTCTTGTTCACCTCGACACACGATCCATTCGCAATCTCCGCCACCCTCCTCTCTCCATAGAACAAGCAAAACCTCGCCACATCCTCCAGCAGCACATTCGTCTGCCCTTCCACCATGCCCGGGTTCATCTCCCTCATCCTCGCCATGCCCTCCCTGTTCAAACCCGTGACCCTGAAGCTGTCCTGGACATTCGTGCCACCCATGGCCCCCAGCAGTAGCACTACGCTGTACACGCCCTGCGGCCCGTGGAATCCTGCCGTGTTGCGCGAAAGCCCCACGAGCGCGTGCTTGCTGGCCGTGTACGCCGCGCCCGCCTGCGTGCCCCGAACGGACGCGTTGGACCCGATTGTCAGGATGACTCCGCCGCGGTCTTCTTCCTGTGCCAGCATGGCGCTTACGGCGGCCTTGGTCGCGAGGAAGGCGCCCGTGAGGTTGATGCCGATGACGCGGTCCCAGGTGGATTTGGTGGTGGTGGCGACGGGGTCAAAGGAGTCCATGACGCCCGCGTTGTTGATCAGGATGTCGACTCTGCCGTATGTCTCTGTGATTTTCTTGACGAAGCTGTTCACGGCTTCTTCGTTGGTGATGTCTATCAGAACAGCGAGGACACGCGAGGCGTAGACGTCTTTCCACTCCGTCTCTGTCGCGTTGAGTCGCTCTTGGTTTACATCGCAGATGGCAACGTTGGCTCCAGCGTCAAGGAACGCTTTGGTAATGGCCTTGCCAAGCCCGCCCGCGGCGCCAGTAATGGCCACTGTTTTCCCTTGAAAGTTTGAAGACATGGTATTTTGCTACGTTTCTTGTATTAATGGTATTCGTCAAAGAATGCTGCAAATACAGAAACACTTTACCTTTTTTATAGTTGGTGCCTCCTCTTTCGGGGTCCGTCAAGGTCCCGCCCGCCTAACCTCGGGTTGTTTAATTCCCCTCTTTGAAACGTTGGCTTGCCTTTCGCTTTCTAGAACTGAGCAATGAGACGAATCGATAGAGCCAGTTGGTGGAACTGCAGTAGCCCTTTCTGGAAATGATGCACTAGGTGCAACGGCAAGCTGTTAAGCACCCCGGCTGCATGCTGCAAGGGCTGCTCAAGGTTAAAACGTAATTTGAATGACTGGCTGTCTACGTATTCGCTACTTCGCTAGAGCGGTATACAACAATCTGCAGCTCAATCCCGTCAAGTCGATGTTATTTCTCATTGCAATACGAAAATATCAGACAACCGACCCAAGACAAAGGCGTTGCTGTCTGTCGCTTGAAGTAGTTCCTCATTTTTTTTTTGTGCCAGAGTCGGTGCTATCAGAGTCTAGCTCGAAGTCATTGTCAGTGTCTTCGCCCGCCTGCCTGTTCTAAGCAGCCCTTGTCGCCTTCACTTCTCTCTGTGCCAGCAAGATAGAACGTGCAAAACGTCTGACCAGGGTCGCCAGGAGCTCGCTGACAGTTCGAGTGCGAGGGACACAAGAGTAGCGATACGCGAGAGATGACAGGGCCCGATTTAAAGAGTCTCGGGCAAGTTTTCGTAACGTCGTTTGTGATAAGCACTAAATTTAGCATTTAGTTTTGGGCAATGTGATCTGTATTAACCGTCAGGACAGCATATAAATAATCGATATGAAGAAGATGTCAGAGAAAGGTCAGATTTTGACAAGATCAGGTGGGGATTTCACTCTCCAGACTAGTACGTGCCGCTTCGTATTCGGGTAATTGTGCTTACTCCCTTGTACGGGTTACATTATATTATGGTAAGCATCGCTCTGTCCCTGTCTGTGGCTCAATGTTTGCCCCTAAACTATCATTTCGGCCTCATTGAAATGCCTTGCTTTTCTCTCAATTGGTCATGTCGATGAGCAAATTTTAACTACAAACCTAATGAACCATAGCGTCGTCAAAAAAGTGACCTGACACGTACTACAGCTCATTTATCAGGAGAGAACTAAATTACTTTACCCGTTCTAATATTTCACAACTAAAGCAGCCGTTGAATTGCAACTTGGTGTTGTTTATAGCGACCTCCAGAGACCCGGAAATGACCTGGAAATTGTGGCACAATAGGACTCCTGCCATGACCTCGTCTACTGCTACACTCAATTCCTCTGGAAGCAAGAAAACGAACCAATGCCAGAAAGAAAGAAAAAAAAAGGAAAATAAACCTCCCCAAAGAAAGTGTTGAACTCCAAAGGATGGCCGGTAGAAACTGCAAAAGAAATGCGTGAACTGGGAATCGAACCCAGGGCTCCCCGACGTTGCTCGGATGGCAACGGAGAATTTTACCACTAAACCATTCACGCCAGTTGATTGTTGAAAGGCGTGTTGCTTCTTGATACTATATTGGAAGACTCTGGATGCATCAGGATATTGGCGTGATGGCGATACTTTATCGAGGAGCCTCAAGCGCAACGTTCATTTGAGGACGTAGCCAACACTCATATCACATCATAACTCTTCTCATGTATTCAAGCGAGAATTTTCAGCTTCCCTTCGCCCTTGAGATTTCCGAACTCGGGCTGCGGCTTTGTACAGACTCGGATTCAGAGCCGTCATTCCAAGTGAAGTTTCTGTTGACGTTGGGGGAGCAGAACTAAGCCAGGCCAGCGAAACTGATAAACAATTCAGTCGTACTCTCAAACAACCACAGTTTACTTGACTGAGCGAACGATAGTGACGTCCACTTCCCTAAAACTATCCTCGTTAATCGTAGTGAGACAATCTCCCGTTCTTACCTGCCGATACCAACTTCCTGCGTGTACGAGTTGAACCCGCTCGTCAGCCTCATACCTGAGGTCCATGACACTAGCATCATAGAATTTGGACATTTGATCAAGGGCAAAATACGATAAGTCAATTTGGAACCAACGAGAGTGACAAGAGGTTCAACCGCCGTTAGGAGTATGACTTGATATGTGCAGGTGAGTGCCTTTACAAACTGCAGGCATTCCCCATCTCACGTTGGAAAGTGGCGCCACGACCAGCTCAAGCACAATCTTGTTGAAGCATGTGCGATGGTTTACGTTATAGCACCTTTCATTCAGCCATGGACACTAGCCATTCGGCCGGTAACTACTTCCAACTCGCCCATGTTGCAACCTTGGTTGCCTTTCAGGGCTACGAATTCGAACTCCCGATCAAGGCAACATGTTCTCCAGCAGCCCTGTCCATCCATTCTTTACTACGCGTGTCACCGCACCCGCGCCAGGAATAACCGCGGGTATCTTTAGCGTTACTAGTTTTGTCGCAGATATTTTAATAAAAGCAGTGGCATGGTGAGTGAAGCAGCAATCCCACAACTTGACGAGCATTGAAAGTACCGTAGCCGAGTTTCTATGCCAGACGCCTCATTCTCGAGACCTTGGACACGCTCGTAGTAGCTTTTTCGCAGCTGATAGACCACCTCGACCAGACCAAGTCAACCCAAGTGTTGAACCACAAGCCACGTCAATCAACTTCAAGAGGTTCACAAACACGCCTGAATTTATAGAGGCAAGAAGCAAACCCTTTGTAGATTGGAAATCCCGAACAGGACCACACGAAGTCTCGTCCAGAGCTTGTCATGAATAATGCCGCCTGCATAGCCTCTTGGGGCACACTCTCCATAGAGATCCGTCAGCTCATTCTTCAAGACCTTGTTGAGGAAGGGAGTCCACGACCTACCGATGATGGGCAAGTGTTCAGACTGTCTTCGATAGTCACAGTCTCACGAGAGTGGCAGGACTTTTTCGAGATGCATAACTTCCGCCACTTGTATCACTCTGATCGGGAACTACCTGGTTTTAGTGAACTGGTGCAAGGTCAAAATGCATCCTGGCTGAACTATACAACCAATTTACGGGTTCACATCCAGTTTTCCCAGTATGGTTGTCCAGATTGCGCGGAACAGAGGATGAAGCAGCTATTACTACGTAAATAGCTTTCTTAGCACTTAGTCAGGTGCTGACTTTCGTCTTAGCAATAACCGCATCTTCACGTTTGCCATGAGACAATTGAGTGACGCTCTCTCATTCTGGGACAGTGCTGACGGAGGTCTGAAATTGCAAATCAGTGCATGGTCTCCCAGTGATACCAGGCACGGCTTCTTTGAATACGAAATGGAAGCCGAGTATCCCTTCCGCTTCGAAACTGATCTGGCAGGTCTTGCAGCATACCAGAACCAGAGAAGGGTGGATCATGCAGCGGCATCTTCCACTCATGCCCGCGACAATAGCCTCGGAGCCTTGCAGAGGCTCTTTGGCAATGGTCTCAATTTCACAAGCTGGTTATCCAAGAGCACAGCTACGATTCTCCCGCCTACGTCCATAGTCAAGGGTCTCGTTTTGTGGGGTTTGTTCTACAGTGGAATCGCGCCCGTGTCGCTGGCCAAAGTCTTCCGCGAGTGCCTCGTGGGGTTGGAGTCGCTTCACATCGAGAGATGGATGCGTCCCTGGCAAGGGCCCGATACCCAAAGTTGCAAAGGTAGCTGTTCTCTGCTCGACTCGAAGCAGAGGCTAAGTTGAACATGTACGGCTAGAAATCGAAACAATCTTGATTCTCGCGCTTCCTGCCAGCGTGAAGCGCTTCGTCTTCCACCAAAGGCCAGTGCCGACAGAGCCCCTGAGACATGGACTGTCTTTGTGGCAGGCATACGGGGAATTGAAAAGCAAAATGGCTGTAGAATGTCACCGTTTCACCGAGTTCTCGCTTTCCGTCATGGACGACGGGTGATGTGTGTGGCTGCTTGTCGAGCTTGGTAGACGCGACGACTCCAAGCTCGAGCTGATGTGCTTGCGATACACCATCTTGTCCCGAAGAGTCTGGCGGCCCAGGGTCCTCTCCTTTTTTGAAGCTGGCCGCCTTGGCCGCAAAGAACCTGCCGCGGTTGCGTATTAAGGAGCTCTGGAATCTTGACAAGAAGACCGGGTACTTGCTTCGCCACACTCAGAATTGCTATCGATCTATATTGACGTGGATATGCGTCGGCAGGGCCCTCCCACTCTCCTCTATGGTGGTCGAACAGTGGGCCACAGTTGCACCTGCCGGCTATCATTTTGACGTGGTAGAAGACGTTCTCACGGAGGATAATGACCAGGATGGTGGTGAGGACAATGACGAGGATAACGGTGAGGATGACGGCGGGACTGACACTGACGGTGAGGATGAAGGTGAGGATGAAGGTGAGGATGACAGCGAGGGTGACGGCGAGGAAGAAGGCGAGGAAGAAAGTGAGTATGAGAAGGGCAATGGGCGAGATGGTGGAGCGAGATCGGTACGGGACGAAAAGTTCGTGTTTCGAAAGTTGATACTTCAAGGACTGGCTTATGATCCTTTGACATTGGCACAAGTGGAGGCTAGGATAGAGCGGATGAGAGCTGAGCGCTGGAATACTTAGCTTCACCGACGACAGACCTACTTCAGCGTTGACTGAGTAACTCAGCGAGGCTTCCATTAATAAACTGTTACGAGTCAAGAACAGCAACACGTGTCCAGCTGCCTGAGTGATGTTGGCGGTTGGGAAACACATACCGTTACAGATGCGGTTGCGCCGCAGGGGCTTCGACACCCCGGCAAGGCTGTTGGTTTCTACCTGTCGTCGGATCGTTCCTATCATATCATGCCGTCCTATAGTCTACCAGTTCCACCGGGCCGCATACGGAATGCAGGTACGGCACGGCATGTGCACAAGGATGGGGCATAGGTGGAGAGCGGCACAGCTGCAGGTACGCAACGGCTGAAGTCTGTTAGCTGCAGCTACCGCGCCAACAACTGGTGGAGGGGAGTGAGGGTCAGCTGTGGTTTGGCGTGGCAGGGTTGAAGCACGGTTCAGTCTTGAAGATGGATGTCTATTACTTTATCTCAAATTCGTCGTATGAACACATTATATCATATCCAATACATTAATCCTTTAACCCTTCTAATACTGTCCGGTGATCTGGATCTGGGGCAGGCCAGAAGTAGGCCTGTACACGTCCCAGTTGTCCGCAATTCTGGGGTTGCCGAAGGGCTTGAGGACCGCAAAGCGGAAGGTATAGTTGCCGGGGGCAATCTGGGTACCGTTGCCCAACTTGCCGAACCACCAGTGCTCGTAGTACGAGGTTGCAGTGTTGCGGGGCGTGTTGGTCTCGGGGTACGTGTAGGTGTCGTCGGGGTTGTCAAAGTCCGGGTTGATCTGGCTAACGCTGCCAGAGCCAACCCACGAAGCCACCGAGCCGATGTAGCCGTTCTGGCCGGGAACCGGAGGGTACACCCACGAGCGCTCCGAAAAGCCGGCAACATAAATGTCCCAGCGGGTCTCGGTGGTACCCCAGATGATCTTGCTGAGGATCTTGGGGAAGTCCTGGACACCGAGAGAGAGGTCCATTGAGTAGCTAGGAGCGATCAGTACAGTATAGGCTCGTTTGTTGGGCTGCGGACTTACGTAGACTTCGACTCAAAGGGGGTTCGCTCGACGGTAGAGATGGAGTAAGGCCAGCCAGTCTCGTGGATGGAACCAAGCTCATTTCGAAGGTCGGCACCAACACCTACAACTGTTAGCACTTGCGCTTGCACGACCAACTGTGGAAATGATTGAGTTACATACCCATGTAGGGAACCGACAGCTGCTCGCCGTTGCTGCCGGACACGACAACCTTGCCACCGTACATAGGCAGGGAAGAGGTGTTCCAGCCTTGGCGGTCAGGGTTTTGGAAATTGACGGAAACGGTCCTGCTGGCACCGGGCTGGAGGGTAAAGTCGCGAGGCAAGCTAACGGAGGGCGTGTACTCGCGAGGGGTCAGCTGAGCAAAGGTGCGAAGGCGCCTGGTGTTGGCGCTGGCGACATAGGTCAGGGTATCAAAACCGGCCTGAGGCTGGTGGTGGAACTGGTAGGTGACGGGCTCATCGCCCGAGTTGGTCACAGTCACATCGTGGTAGCGGCTGAAGTAGCGAGTGTCGTTGAGAGCCATCTTCTCAAAGTTGAGGGCGGTGTCGTACCGCACAACCTTGTAGGCGTCAATGAGACCGTTACCAATCTGGGCGGGGGGAGCCTGAAAGTCGTAGTTGGTGGCGACGCCATTGTACCAGGGAAGAGCAACACCGGAAGAGATGATGCGGCGGGAAAGGGCGTAGGCAAAGCCGTTGCCCTGCACGGAACGGCCGCCGTGGACGCTGATGTACAAAGCTGCGACACCTGCAACGTACGGGCAAGCCATGGAGGTGCCGCTGATGATGTTGTATGAACCACCAACCCAGGTGCTGAAGATGTTGCCACCGGGGGCAGCGATATCGGGCTTCATCTCGAGGTTGTAGAGGGTAGCCCATGAGGTGAAGGTGCTGGCGCGATTGGCCGAGGGGTAGTCCAGACCGATCGGGATCTCGGGATTTACAGAGAAGTCGGCAGTAACTTCAATACCAGCGGCAATGGCGCTGATGAAAGCCTCGCCGGTGTCCGCGGTAATACTAGCGAGGAGGGCGATGGGGTTGGGGCTACTTGGAGCGGTGATGGGTCTCCCGTCGTTGTAGATCAGGATGTACTCGGCGCCGAGCGCGGCCAGGTTCTCCTGCTTGGTCTGGAACGTGCAGGTTCCGCGGCGGACCAAGGGAACGGTGCCAGTGAGGTTGCGAGTGCCTTCGGGGTAGGGCTCGCAGCCATCGGCAGCGGCAGTGGTGTCGAGGTTCAGAGCCACAACGGGCCAATCCATGACGTGGGGTGGGAAGTAGTCGGTCGCAGGCAGGTAGCCAAAACGGACAGTGTCGCCGCCAATGGTGGCCTCGAAGGGAATGGCAGGCAGGGTCTCGGCGTCGGAAGAGGCAATGGCGAGGACGTTTCGGCCGGAAGAGCCGCTGCTTCCGTAGAAAGGTCCCTGGGTACCGGAGTTGCCGGCGCTGATGGTCACGACAACACCCTCAGTCACAAGACGGGACGCAACCTCAGCCCAAGCATTGTTGGAGAATCCATTAGAACCACCAATGGAAGCGGTGATGATGTCCATGCCATCCTCGTAAGCACGGAGGAAACTCTCAATCAGCACGGCAGTGTTGGTATTGCCGGCCTGCGAGAAGACCTTGTAGGCGTACAGGGTGGCTTCGGGAGCGACACCGACCCAGCCTTCAGTCTCGCCGGCAATGATACCAGCAACGTGAGTACCTGTCGCATGTCAGCATTCGTCTCTCGCGTCTCCCGCTACGAGGAAATTGGCTTACCGTGTCCTTGGGTGTCGAGAGGATCCTCGTCGGGGGTAATGGGTCCCTCGAGAGGCCAGTCTATTCTCCATCAGCATCGTTATTCTCGTCCAGTGAGTCGGACATGACTTACAGCCATCTCCGACAAAATCGTAGCCGCCCGCGATTTTGTAGCCATCGCCGAGACCCGAACCAAGCTGTTGTCATTGTCAACCAATCGATCCGTCGCGACGCGTCGAAGAAGACACTTACAGCCTCGTGAGTGTAGTAGATACCGGTGTCGACAACGCCGACCTTGACACCCGCGCCATAGATGCCCTGTGCGTGCAGCTTGCTCACACCAGTCGCATTGTGGGTGGTGTACTCCGGAGCCTCGGAGATGTCGGCAGCCCTCTCATTGTAAGTGGGCAGCAGCTCAATGACCTCGTTGGGCCACACGCGAAGCACCTCGGGACGACGAGCAAGATCGTCCTCGGTCAGGGTCTCGGTCTCGATGCTGGCTCCGCGGAAGACGTTGCTGTCGAAGGTCTTGATCACGGTGATGCCGTCGGTTTCCTGACGGCGGAACTTGGCAGAGCCCTAGACAGCACAAGTCAATACACTGGTCGTCCCAGTCGCCAATTGGCATTGGGAGACCACATACAGGCGCGTATTCGACAATGAAGCTCTTAGCCACGCGGACCGAGTTGGTCTCGGCAGTGGTGCTTTCTTGACGTGGAGAGAGGGAGGCGCTCGCGCCCAGGAAGGGGGCGAGGACCAAACCGGACACAATGGCAAAGGACCGCATCTTGTCCGTACCGTACAGGCTTTGACTACAAGACAGACAATGGGATGCAGAAGCGGTGGGCTCGATCTAGTCAGGGTCCTCGCCCAAGGTTTAAATAGTCCGAGTCAACTGCTAGAGGTCGCTGCACCGCTCAGGCCCCGGAGCACGTTATCGCCAACGGTCCCCTGTCTGACGATGGCCATTGTGACGAGCGTCGGCTGCATGCTGTCGTTCCTCCTCCAAACCCTGCCTGGTTGTACGGCAAAGTCTCCTGCCCGTCGCGTTTTCTCCAAACGCTCCCAGATCCTGGTCAAGACGAACCTTTGTCGTGCAGAACCGGTGCGGCGATGTGATTCGCCGAACCGAAGCAAGTTGGGGCCAAGCATTTTCGACCTTCCCAACACGGACATGAACGATGGAAGCCTCGAATGGTCTTATCAACGATGCCCAGAGACGATGGCATATAGGCACATAGACAATCGGCATAGCGCTGCATATGCGCGCCCAGTGTGCCGCCTTTCGATAGATCTATGCAAAGAAGCATTCTCGTGCGCGGCCACATCCGGTTACCGCCACCGCGATCACCACTACCACGCCCTGCCCGCATCGCTCAGTAGCCGAGAATGCCGAAGATCTGCGTATACCACACTCTTGAACCTGCTTCTTTGAGTATCGTCGATCGCAGGGCCCTCGTAGCCTTGGCTTCTTTGGGGAAACCCAGCTGTGGAGGATCATCCAGCGCGCAGCCTCGTCTCGTTGTGCATTGGCCGATGATGACGGGTAATATCCGGGGATGCTATGGCCCGAATATAGCCATCGCTTCGTTGGCTCCTTACGCCGATTGAGGACTCTCAATCACTAACATTTTGATAAGAGTTGGAAGTTGGGCTTCTGGTTATGGATTTTTGAGGGTTGGCCGACAATCGTCCGCCCACGACTTTCGGCTCCGTGGCACAGCAGCAAGCAATTTCCGCCACATGCTGGTGCATATCCGCTTGAATCATGCTCAGCGTTCAGAATATCAATCATAGCGCACTTGCGCGGATCTGTACTCACGCGTCCGAGTTTAGTTGGAACAGCCCTCCGGGCCGAGATTAAATCGCTTGTCGGTAGTGCCGAGGGAGCTATTCGACTTTCCAGAACAGTTTGGCTGCGACCGTGATGGCAGGGAACAGGGACTTTGGGATGGAGCTTCGCCAGAAAGGGCACAAGATTGGGGCATCCGGATATCTCCAGTAGTGGAACCTCGGGAAGCCATGCTGCGGCCAGCATGGAATCCACGTAGGTGGCTCCAGTATTTCCCGGCGATAGTTGTTCAATTGAGCTCCGCCTCGACATCTTGAGGGCGCCACGGGGTCTGTGGGGATGGTGTACTAGAAGTTAGAGTGTAGTAAACCATGATCTCTTGGCGATGCTTGAGGTGGCAAGAATTAAGCGAGTCTATACGTTTGCGAAGGATTCGGGAATTTGGCTCCTATCGCCTACGATGGCGGTATAGGCCCGTCGGAATTCAAGGCGTACTTGCAACATAACGGGCCGAGTTACTAATTGCACACAGCATCGTATCGAGGATATCTGTGAATATAGGCTCTGCCTGACGTTGGCATTAAACCGGCAGATGAGCGACCTAGCGGCAGGGATGGGCGTGTGGACGAATCCCTGGAACTCCATGTGATGCTCTGGCGCATTAGCCCACAGCGTAAAGAGAATCCATAATAGACAGGTCGTACGACAAAGCCAAGAAGGCCTCAGGATTGGATGATGACCAAAAAGAATTCGGGACTGGACGATGGAAGGCGAGTTGCTGAACATCCGGTAGACCTTGGCCTGGGTCGCCCAGGCAGGCGGACATCGGATCTGCCTTGCCTCAGGTGCGCAGGCTTCACCTCGGATCGCAGATATGTCGCACCGAATAGAAACTCGAAGTCCCGTTGGCACCTTGTACACCTTCCTTATCTGGCAGCTCACGCCACCTAGAGCCCTGGTCACGGAAGACGGCGGGCCAATGAAGTCCCGGTCAGAAGTGTGGCTCGATGTGGTCCTGCGATGGCAACGGATGCCCCGCATCTGCATGCTGGAGCTATCGCACGGACGGCTCGCGTTCTTCATCCGAAGGCGGAGGATGGGCGTTGGCTAATATGCTGCTGCAAAGAACTCCAGATGAAGGCATCGTGGCGGGCCAAGAAGGTGCATCCATTCGTTGGTGTGGGAGGTTGAAATGATCGTGATCAATAAAAGAATTCAGCTTTAGGTGATCTGGGGCGATGTCAGCTGCTCCTTCCCTTATTAATCGAGGTACCAATCACGTCCCGCCCGCCTTCCGGCTTTGTCGTCCAATGGAGGTCAAAACGTCACTACCTTCCTCTAGGCTGATGACACCATCGCAAACCCGAGTCATGCTGCCATCTCGACCACGCGCAGCCTCACACGCGCAGCCCAGACGCCCTCCTGGTTCTGTGCAATGCAACGCTCATTCATGCTCACGCGAGACGTTTATAACACCTGCACGTCCTTGGGAGACGCGTCTTGCCACATATCCTAGCTATGCCAAACAACTAGCAGGGACCAACGTCGCATTACACTGTTGCATTCGCATACGTGGTGATGGCAACCAAAAGGAGCGGGTCATTGCATCCAACTCTTTCACCTAATAAGAGCCAGAATCCGGTCGGTCGTTTGGCAGAGATGGGATAGGGAAACCGTTTGCTCTTGGCCTCTGGCCTCCTTGTCTTGTTCCTCTTCTGGCTACCTATCTTCACGATCGAGATTTCTGTTGACCATATCAGGAGAGCTAGCTCTCTGCTTTTGAAGACGCTCTTCGATATGATCCTACGAGTCTTCTCCTTGTTCCTCGTGCTGTTGTATGCATGGATCCTCCAGGCCGCCGAGTTGGATACATATGACTACATCGTGGTAGGCAGCGGCGCAGGCGGCGGTCCTCTCGCGGCACGCCTCGCCCTCGCAGGCCGACGGACCCTCTTGATCGAGTCAGGCGATGACTTGGGCGCCAGCGTCAACTATACTGTCCCCGGCTACAACCTTGCGGCGACGGAGGATCCGGACATGTCGTGGAACTTCTTTGTGCGGCACCACGCCGACGACGAGCAGCAGGCCCGCGACTTCAAAACTACCTACGACACGCCTGATGGTGGGTTGTACACGGGCCTCAATCCTCCCCAGGGGTCGTCGATCAAGGGCGTCTTGTATCCTCGCGTTGGGGCGCTAGGTGGATGCACCGCGCATAACGCTCTCATTCAGGTTTATCCATTTCGGTCGGACTGGGATGCCATCGCCCGCTTGACTGGCGACAGCTCATGGACCGCCGACAGGATGCGCAGACACTATATCCGGCTCGAGGATAACCATCATCTCCTGCCCCTGATTCCTGGTCATGGATACGGTGGCTGGCTGGGGGTGGACCTCCCCCCAATAGGTCTGGTCCTCGAGGATTTGCAGCTATTGAGCCTGGTGCTTGGCGGCGCCTTTGCCTTGGGCAACCTAACCAACACGGTCTTCAACCTCGCTACGCTACTAGCCGGCGATGCCAACTCCAACGTTGCCGCTCGGGACCAGGCACCTGGCCTTTACCGGATTCCTGTCACAACAACAGCAGGCGGGAGACGCAATGGGCCACGCGAATTCATAGTCAGGACGAGGGATGCAAGGAACGTCGACGGATCCAAGAAATATCCACTTGATGTGCGTCTGAAAAGCCACGTCACCAAGATTCTCTTTGATGAAACTGTCAGCCCGCCGAGAGCCACGGGTATCGAGTTTCTGGATGGGGCTCACCTCTACCGCGCCAGTCCGCTTTCCGGCACCGCAGGGCCAGGTGTGCGGGGAACTGCCCAGGTGCGGCGAGAGGTCATCATTGCGGGTGGGAGCTATAATTCCCCTCAAATCTTGAAACTCAGCGGGATTGGGCCGTCAGACGAGCTGGCAAACTTTGACATACCCGTTATTGTAGATCTCCCAGGCGTCGGCACGAACCTGCAGGACCGCTACGAAGTCAGCGTAGTAGGGCAACTGCCATCTAATTTGACGCTGCTTGATGGATGCACCTTCAGCCTCAACGGCCAAGCCGACGCCTGTCTTGCAGAATGGCAGGATCCGGGCATCTCAGGGGATCGTGGTCCGTACCAGGCAGGGGGGGCTGCTGCAGCCATGGTGTTTCCGTCGACGATGTCCCAAGAAGGCGAATTTGATACGTTTGTGTTTGCGGCCCCAGTTCCGTTTGCTGGCTACTACCCGGGCTACAGCAGCGAAGCACTTTCAAGGCACGACCGGTTGTCCTGGGTCATCCTCAAAGGCCAAAGTCGCAACACAGCAGGCTCAGTGACGCTGCGCTCCGCCGACCCACTGGACGTCCCCGATATTCAATTCAACTACTTCCAAGAAGGCGGCGCCGAGGACATGCAGGCAGTCGTGGAAGGGGTACGGCTAGGGCGCGAAGCTTTCCGACGCCAGCTTATCGATGTGACGGAACAATTGCCCGGCGCCAACGTGCAGTCACAGGAGGATATTGAAACGTACGTCCGTGATACCGCATGGGGGCATCACGCCTCGGGGACGTGTCCTATTGGCGCCGACGATGATCCGATGGCTGTGCTGGACTCCAAGTTCAGAGTGAGAGGTGTGCAGGGGCTACGAGTGGTGGATGCGAGTGTATTTCCAAGGATCCCGGGGACGTTCATCGCAGCTGCGGTGTACGTGATAGCCGAGAAAGCGGCAGAGGATATACTGGCGGACGCCAGATGAATCTGTGGACCAGGGAGTATCCAATGGCATTGTGGGTGGATGCGTGAACTTTGACCTGAATCGTCTTTTCCCATCATTCTTATTCTCGTAGAATTAATTTAGAACCGGCATGATTTCGTTCGGGTTCGCATACAGGTGTTAGACAATGTCTGATTGCATCATTCCGCTGTCGGAGGGTTAAATCTGTAATCTGTGGCGCCGTGTTGCTCGAGTGTCCCTCGAAAGGTCTAGCCAGGGAGTAGCACAGAGGTAAGTAGCCACAGCATGTAGATTGACCGTGCCGTTGGGAGTCTGTACCATAACTCTTGCATAAGCCATCGAAACCAGCGATGATCACCAAGAACCGCCATTGACGCAATGGGGAACAGCTGGAACGCTATTGACGTCGGAAACGTGGCGGCAGCGTCTGGGAGAACATCAGTGGAGTCCTGGACCCCCGATTTTCAGGCATCTGAGTGGGTCGCCAACCCTCTCCCTCCCCCCCTGAGTCCCTGACCTCCACCGTCAGAGCGCAAAACGCTGCGCCGCGACTCAGCTCCTGCCTCCGCCATGGCCAGCCCCGGCCTCCTCCCGCCGTCCCGTTCGAACCCTTCCTCTCCTCACATATCTCTGCCGAGCAGAGGTGAAGACAATGGTGCCTGACACCTGCCATGGCTATCCGACTTGCTCGAAGGGCACCCCGCGTGTTCATCGGCATAGCTGCTATTCTCTTCCTCTACCTGCACCTTAGGCACGCGCCCTCGGCCCCGGCGCTGGTCTCGCTCAAGCATAGTACGAATGCGTACGACTGGTCGAGGTTTGTCCCCTACAACCCCGTCCTGGACATCAAGCCGCTGCCGACGGTGCGGCCGAGGAGCTTGCCTAGGGTACAGGCCGAGGACGCAGCGTTCAAGGCGTCCCCCGTCAACCAGGAGCGCCGCAACGTTGTGAGGGGAGTTTTCGAGCGCAGCTACAGGGCGTACCGCAAATATGCCTGGTTGCGGGATGAGCTGACGCCCGTGACGGGCCGCGGAAAGGATCCGTTCGGCGGCTGGGCTGCCACGTTGGTGGACTCACTCGACACCCTGTGGATCATGGGTTTCCGGCGCGAATTCCAGGAAGCCCTCGTCTACATCGACCGCCTCGACGTCTCCGACAGCCCCGCCGGCGCCATCAACATCTTCGAGACGACCATCCGCCACCTCGGTGGCCTCCTCAGCGCCTATGACCTCTCCGGCGAAGAGGTCCTCCTGCGAAAGGCCGTCGAGCTTGCCGACCTGCTCTACGTCGGCTTCGATACGCCCAACCGACTACCCGGGTTCTGGCTCAACTTCGCCGACGCGCGCGAGGGGCTGCAGTGGGCGGGGCGCAACGACCCGTCGGCGTGTCCCGCGTCGCTGTGTCTCGAGTTTACGCGATTGTCGCAGATCACGGGCAATTCCAAGTATTATGATGCGACGGATAGGGTGATGCGGTTCCTGGAGAGGGTGCAGAATGCGACGACGCTGCCGGGGATGTGGCCGACGACGATTGATTTTCGCAATGAAGAGGTGCCGGGGACGAGCTACACGCTGGGTGCGCTGGCGGATTCGCTATACGAGTACTTGCCCAAGATGCATGCCCTGCTAGGCGGGGTGGATAGCACGTACGAGACCATGTATCGCAAGGCAGCAAAGAGGATCATTGAGTATATGGTGTTTCGTCCGATGCTGCCCGAGGACGCGCCCGACCGTGATATCTTGTTCACGGGGGACTTACATATTAGGGGCGGGCAGGTCGTGGAGCGCGTCACCGAGAGCCAGCACCTCACGTGCTTCGTGGGTGGCATGTTCGGACTCGCGGGCAAGCTGCTCCAGCTGGACGATCAAGTGACGCTCGGCGAACAGCTGGCACGCGGGTGCGGGTGGGCGTATGCCAGCATGCCGACGGGCATCATGCCCGAGATCTTCGACCTGGTGGCCTGCGACGCCGTCGACGGGCCCTGTACGTGGGACCAGGAGAAGTGGGAAAACGAGACGGCGTCGACGTCTCTGCCCAAGGGCTTCCGCAGCGCGCGCGACACGCGGTACATCCTACGCCCGGAGGCCATCGAGAGCGTATTTCTGCTGTACCGCATGACGGGCAAGGCGGAGCTGCAGGACCTGGCGTGGGACATGTTCCAAGCGGTGGTGCGGGCGACGGAGACGGGATATGCGTACTCAGCCATTGCGGACGTGACTCAGGAAGGGGAGACGAAGAAGCTGGACTCGATGGAGGTAAGAGAATATTTGATCTTGTGAGCTGCGACGGGAAGTTGACTAACACCGAGTAGAGTTTTTGGATGGCGGAGACGTTGAAGTATTACTACTTGATCTTCTCGCCGCCGGACTTGATTAGTCTGGATGAATACGTGTTGAACACGGAGGCGCACCCCTTCCTACGACCAAAGGCGTACGAGGGCGCTTGAGACATATATAATGGTTGCATTGCTGGAGTTACGAAAAGGTTACCTATAGACCGGTGTGTCGCATTTTAGCTGAATGATAAGTAGTCATAGTCATGATAAATCGCTATTCTAAGCCTTCTATGATATTGCCTCTAAATCATCGCTGCATCACTGCGTAATCACGCAAACTGAGACTCGTCCGCCATGTCCTCGATTTCCTGCGCGATAGCCTCGACGTCGACCGTCTTGATGGGCAGCCGGTGGTCACCGTCCCACTCGACAACGCGGACGGTGCCGCCGCGAAAATACAGCCGCATGAACTGGCGATGGCGGTCCACGTCCGGGTCCCTGAGGCCGTGGACGTGCAACGTCTGCGCGTGGACGACGTGGTCGCCGACGTTGCGCTCGGGCCAGTCGTCGAAGTCAAAGGCCAGGCGCGCGGCTGTGGTGGTGCCGGGGGTGTGCGGCAGGCGCGGGTCGAGGTTGACGACGGGCGGCGAGCCGGCCATGAGGACACCGAAGCGGAAGTCGGTCAGGGGCTCGCCCAGGCCGAGGGCGCGCACGCGCTGTTGCGCCCACAGCAGGCTGGCGGCGATCTTGGCGCCCTGGGAGAAGCCCAGCACGCCGACCCAGGGCCCGGTGCCGCGGTCGGCGCGCATGCCGGCCAGGACCTGCTCGCGAATGAGGGCGGCGGCGGACTCGTCGTTGGCGGCGGCGGACTGGTCGGGCAGCCAGCGCAGCCAGCGGTAGAAGGGCCCCATCTCGCCGTAGACGGCGAGGATGGCCGGGTGCGGCTGGCACGGGAAGGGCCCGTCGACGAAGATGAAGCGGAACTGGGCGCCGAGGCGGGCGATGATGGCGCGGCACTGCAGCTCGAAGACGCGCGCGTTGACGCCGCCGCCGTGGAGGCAGAGGATGCGCGGCAGGGACAGGTTGGCCATGGCGAAGGCGGTCCCCTTGTGCTGGTGGACGGGGGTTTTGGGGAGAAGTTTGCCCTCGTGATGGGAGGGGGAGGGGGGAAGTCGTGGAGGGGTGCAGTCGGGAGGCCCCGATGGGACGCGGAGGTGAGGCTGCGGGCTTATCGTGCGGCGCGGGAAAGGCTCCGTGGGGCCGCGTCCTGCATAATAAGGCTGACGTGGGATGAGGTCGGAATAAAGACCGGCGGCCAGTACATGTTGCGGAGAGCTACCGCATATTTATGACATATTTTCGAAACAGCAACTTGATAAAATCCCTCCATCGCTATTTATCCTCTGCGCTCTCCGTTAAACCATGTGCTCTGGCTGTATACCGAATTCAACCGACACTCATACCCTTGCTTAACGATTGCGCCTATTTAAGCCAGTGGGCAGCGTCATACTCGTCCACGTAGGCAGTATATTCCTCGCCGGCCGCTACCCAGCCCTTGATGCCGCCCTGCAGGACGACACTCTTCATCTCCGCGTTGCCTTGGTCCGCGATGTAATCACTGAACCAACCTGCGGCGCGAGTGCCACGGCCCCGTGAAGACACTTGAGAAGACTCGCGTCAGGCAACGTCCCCTTAGAAAGTGACACAAGTGGATGAGAAGGGCAAGGGGGCTACCACTCACTGCAGTACCAGATCACGGTGTGCACGCCTGCCGCCGCGAACATGCTGTACAAGGTCGGGATGGAGGGGTACAGGCTCTGAGCCGGGAGATTGATGGATGTTCGGATTGTGCCGCCCTGGCTCGGTGAGGCCCACGTCAGCGACCGTGCTTGCTTCTGGTCCAAATCATTCGAGAGCCAACTTGTAATTGAAGTTGGCTTTCGGGATGCCTAGCGGTCCAAAGCGAGACTCGCCTGGGCTGCGAACACTTACCTCATGGTCATTCCGGCGCAGGTCGACAAGGACGACCTTGCCCTGTTGTGCGGCAGCGTCACCGCTTTGCAGCAGGCTCAGCACCTGGCTTGGGGACCAGGCCTCGGGCTCCGTGTCCCTGGGAGCTGGGTACGCAGCGTGCCAAGGCTTTTCCGGAGCGTCCATGGCGAGCACGTGGCTGCGAGATAAAGGACTGATTCGTTGAGGGCGTGGCAAGGCTAGTCTAGTCGTGGTCGAGAAAGAAGCACGAAGGCAGACACCTCGCATGCTACAGCTGGTGTCGGCTTGTCTTATAGGCAGCTTGCGGCCGTCGGATGTGCAGAGTTGGCCGTGTTATTTATAGATACGTGCCCACGGCACGCCGCTCTGCCGGGTGCCTGGTTGTCCGGTAATGCCAGATCAGATGGCTCCCGCAGCTGCTTTCCCACCATAGATTGTGTCACTCCTCGAATGTCATTGGTGGATGAGTCCCAAGGTGCTAGCCAGAAATCCCTAGTATTTTTAACATGCCATTTCCAGCTTCGTCACACTTCACAAGCGGATTTGTAACCCACTACAACAAGTCGTCAATCGAGTGCGTCACTCCCGACATGCTATTGGTGAAGAAGGCTGGGTGGTAAAGAAACAAGCTTTACTGCGGCAATGAGGCACCCTTGCCTGCTTCTGTGTCGTCAGTCGTTATTTGGTTTCCTAGTAACGAGAATGTCGTATATAAGCCACCAAGAAGATGGACAAGCACCATCGTTGCAGCACAGCGTTCCTACACATACGTCTTCCGTTTAACAAGACATGTCTACTGAACGACAGAACTTTCCAATGACGCCGCCCGACCTGCCCATAACGGATGAAAAGCCACCAGTCAACAACACCTATCATGGCACTGGTCGGCAGACACAACCAAGCACGGATGAGGATCTCGAAAGCGGCCGAACGCAGCCAGCAAATGGACCACAGCGAGATGGCGAGCCCCGAGAGATCAGAACTCTGAATGCCGCGGGCCAAGGCTCCGCCTTCAAGGCGCTGGGCTGGTTGGACAGACTCCTGGCTCTCTGGATCATTCTCGCCATGGCCATTGGCATTATGCTGGGCAATTTTGTCCCCAACATCAACGAGGCCCTGCAGCAGGGCAGATTTGTCGACGTGTCTGTACCTATCGGTAGGTGTCTCCTCGGCGGAAGCCCCGATGCGAAGTCATCTTGTCTAGGCCTGCGGGAGATGCCCACGCTGACGCTTTTTTTTTCTTTGTTGTACAGCTCTCGGCCTGCTTGTCATGATGTATCCGATCCTGTGCAAAGTGCGCTACGAGTCGCTCCACCATATATTTGCGCACCGCCAGATCTGGAAGCAGATTGCCTTCAGCATCTTCCTCAATTGGATCATCGCTCCGCTCTTCATGGTAAGTTGTCCTCGCGCGCAGGTCCTTGGCCGCCCTTATGGCTTGAGCTGTTCTGACGATGGGGGATTTGGCAGCTTGGCCTAGCCTGGGCCTTTCTCCCGGACGAGCCCGGATTGCGAGAGGGCCTCATCCTCGTGGGGCTCGCACGGTGCATAGCAATGGTAAGTTGAGCATAGGAGCGCGCTTTGTGCTGGACTCGGCTAACACGCCCTCTTAAGGTCTTGATTTGGAACGGACTCGCTGGCGGCGATGCGGAATACTGTGCCATCCTCGTTGCGGTCAACTCGCTCCTGCAAATGGTTCTCTATGCTCCTTTGGCCATTCTGTTCATCGCCATCATCAGTGGTGACTCGACGGCCCGGAGCGTATCGTATGCGACCGTTGCCACAAGCGTTGCCGTCTTCCTGGGCATTCCCTTGGGCGCGGCCGTTCTAACCCGCTTCCTCGTCCGCTGGCTGACCAGCCCCCGATGGTACGACGAGGTTTTCATGCGCTTCCTTTCGCCATGGTCGCTCATCGGCCTACTCTATACTATCCTGATTCTTTTCGCGTCCCAAGGCCGCCAGGTCGTGCAGCAAATCGTATCGGTTGTCCGCGTTGCCGCCCCGCTCATTGTCTACTTTATCGTCATCTTCTTCCTGACCCTCTGGGTGGCGCGGCATCTCGGCTTCAGCTACTCTCTCTCGGCGACGCAGAGCTTCACGGCGGCCAGCAACAACTTCGAGTTGGCCATCGCCGTGGCTGTCGGGACGTTTGGACCGGATAGCCAGCAGGCCCTCGCTGCGACGGTGGGACCCTTGATCGAAGTCCCGGTCCTGATTGCGTTGGTATACATGGTACGCTGGGTGGCTAAACGATGGAACTTTGACAAGTAAGAGCAGGCCAGTGGCTGATTGTAGCAAAAGGGATGAGGAAAGCGGTGTAAGCACAGTGTGTTTTGCGAACGGCGACTAGATTTGATACATGGACTAGGGATGAGAGCTAGCCATGGCCTTTATTATGGAGGATGTAATACAGCAAGTGGTATTATGAGATTAAGTCCAGTTGCCGTTCGCGCACCTTGGGAGATAGCCTTGCGGTTCAGGCTGGTCCAGCGTGCACACGCGCTTGCTAACGGTAGCCATGTGAGACAAAGCCATGATTCTACTACCTGAGACGTATGTCCCATGATCCCATATATCGATTTGTGTGTATTCGTCGACCAAAAAGTGGACGCACGCACGCCACAAGGTGGACCATAAGAATGATAGCGGCGACGGCGGTGCAGGGTTGAAGAGTGATGTCTTTGTGCTCCTAATATAAGGATGGATGCCTAAAGCCAATTTTCGGCGTCCTCCAGGTGACCATTCCTAGGCCTGTACCAAGTACTGGCCAGGTAGTTCACAGAGTAAACAGCATCCACAACGCGCCCAACGCACCAGCATGACTCCTATGAGAAGGTCGGGTGACAAGGCACACGCGTTATCTGCCGACCAAGCAAAGCACGCTGGCGAAGCAAATCCTCTTGAGGCTGGTCTTGTATTCCGCACCAGGGCGCATTCGCTGGCTGACAGTCCGCGCAGAGGGCTCGGCTGCGTCGCAACCAACGGCCGAAGAAGCAGACCTACGTGCGCAGTCTGGGGGACCGTTGGAGCGAGTGCGTTAGGCTGGGTGCCCAGGCAACAGTGGAGATGTAGAAGGAGGCCGGGAGAGTTTAAGAGGAGATCCGGTTGCTGCGCGCCATGTTGCAGCACCAGGGGCTGGATTCTACCGCCATCCAGAGCGGTCTGGATGCCATGAGGCTATCAATGGCAGAAGTCAAATCGAACCTCCGCGTGCCGGTAAGTGCAATGGCTCCCCATGTGTGCCTGCTTGGCGGACGCTCAAATAGCCAGGCCCCGTCTGCGCAACTGACCAACAGTGGTCCCTCTTGGCCGTGGCCGAACCCAATAATCGACGGCCCTGCCACAGACTTGGAACTTGACCAGGCTCTGAATCGGCACAACTGACTGAATAACATATGCGACATCAAGGATGCCTTGGGGCCAGAGGCCCAAGAAAGTGCTTACAGCCGCCCTGCCGAGCCGCATCTGCTGAAGTTATGAAGAAGCAGTTTATGGGTCAAACGACGCAAGACAGCTGGGACGACATGGTGCGCCCTTTCCTCGACCATGATGCCATGTATGCGTTGCCATTGTTCGGCGACGTACCTGTGTCATCCCCCACCGCCGCCTGTGGACCACGACTACCATAGTATGCGTACGTCGCGATCAACAGTCTTGGCTCGTGACCTACTGCCTGAAGTGGCGCGCTGCAGAATACTTATTAGATGTCCCTTTATGAGGTGCTTATAATAATGTCATATTACATACAGGTATCAGAATAAAAAGTTTATTAACTGATGGGCATTGTAGCAACTGGCGTACTCATCCTCATCAGATTAAGCTAATGCGGATGTTGCCGAGGTCCCTATTCGCTCCCTATGAAGCCCGCATGGTTTTCCTCGTTTCAAGCTGGGCGTACTCCAATCTCCGCGTCTCTTCAGGCCATTGCATGATCATCAGTCCTGCCCGGTAATGTCGTACAACGGCAGCATAGAAGCATAGTTGAGAGCCAGAGCAGAGAGCCAGCACGGACGTGTACTCAATATTATGTACCCCGCCGTGCTCGTGGAGGACATCTTTAGTGGTTCCGAACTCACTGCCAGCGCCAGGTCCACTGCCTGTGCCACTATCGCTTGTCTCATTCGTTCTGCCGGCTGTTGACAGAAGGATGATGGCTAGAACAATAATTGTGGCGATCACCATGTCTTTTGCAACAATGGCATGCCACTGGTATCTGTTGTTGATTCGGCAATATACCCCCTGGGATAGCAGGGTGCTCAAGACCCAAAGCACTGAAACAACGGGTGCTAAAAACCACTGATGGGTAGTCCTGTCGGGTCCGGCGATCCAAAGCAGGCTCACAAATGTTGCGATGCTAAGTATGATTGGAAGAGAAGCGATGAAAGCAGTCGAGAGAGCTGTAGGCAGTTGTGGGCCATTGACGCGTCGAGCTTTCCAAGGACGGTAGCCATCGAGATTGGGATGATGTTCTGCGTATATTCTGGACATCACCCTCTTAATGTCATGGCGACGACGTCTCGTACTATTATCTGCTGTCCTGTGCTTCAACATCGCATCCTCGGCGGTAAATTCTTCCACGAAACGGCTTATAGTATCCAGACAGGCTCGAGGCGATCTGAAGGCCCCCATGCGACCGCTCAGCAAAGCTAATGGTATGGCCCACGAGAGTAGCACCGCTGCGAATGGGGTGCAATGAAGCTCGAACTTTATTTTCATAGCACCAAGGAGCTGGAGTATGTAGAATACGGTGAACGGAAGAGCGGTAGACACTCCATGCTTCCAATGATCCGCCAGCTCGAGCGCAATGAGGCGCCGGAGGATGAAGCTTTTGGTATTAGTTGTTCCATACTGTTCCGCCACCTCTAGAAACGACTGGTGAGAGCTTTGTCTTTGGCCCGCAATCTCATCAAACCCGACAATAATAGTCGCGATGACCCTCCTCCTCGGGCTGTGCTCGTCCGCCAGACGCCCCTGCCTAACGAACTCGCTTGTGAGGTTGTAGCACTCAGTCCACGCAGCAAGTTTATGGATCAGGCACCAGCCGAAGTCGATGGGATCCGCCAGCGCGTGGAAGAACATCGATATGCGAATCCGAGGACTTGGGGGTGTCTCGACCAGAGTCAGTAGTAAGAAAATGGAAGCGATGAGCGACGCGATTCGGCTCACGACATTCGGGCAGTAGTTTGCAAGGGGCTCATGATGCAAGCCGTCAGCTACGGCAACTTCTGTTGCTGGCATGGCTCCGTCGCAGCAGATGTACGGCAGCGGTGGATGAGAAGCGGTACCAAGCAGCTAGAGGCCTCAATAATTAACATAATCAGGTGTGAATAGGCCTTGGCAGATACGCAGAAAGCCTCGAGCATATGTGAAGGACATGGAGTACGGCTTGGAGAGTTTGGCGTAGGGACTTTCACTCGACCTCCAAGAAGATGATGGGAGTTTGACCATTAGTACTGGCACAAACAGCCCTTACTGACTGATTTGTGCTCCATGCCTAAAACATGCCAACAACACTGTCAAACAGGGCCCATCTTCACACCCTCATGCCTGCAGCCCATCAACTGAAAGTTTTGGCAGGGCACCAATCATGTTGTGAGAATGACACACTTGCAAGGAGGACGACTGTCGGCTGTCGGCACAGCCCAACTCGTGGCAAGGCACATAATAAGGCGAACAATCCGGCCGCGGAGCCACGTGCGTTATCGAGACGTCCCCATTCCCTTGTGGTCGGGATGTGTCACTTCCTCACGCTGATTGGGCTCGGCTCACAAGGGAGATTTACATAGGCCTGGCCCATAGTTCACCAAAATTAGCCTACCGCAAGGGTACAGCTAATATGTGTATTTGTAAGTCCACTTGTTTGACCTCTACTGGAGAATAGAAGATGTAATAATGATGTGCGAAGCGCACGCATGGATTGTATAGGATTGCTCGTTTATGATTATCGCGCTTTTAGACGTCTTTCGATAAGCCCTTATTTGCTTCTCAGTCATTGCCGTGTGCTTGGTTTTGGAGAGCCAGACGCCCTTGAATATTTAAAGTAAGACCTTCAACGCATATATCAATCAAGGGTTTCCTTCAAACATCCAACCTTTATGCTTCTGATACTCTCTGTCACCGAGACAGACGATCAACATGATTGATGGAACATCATTGAGTACAGAAAGTCCTGCATCCGACGAAGCTGAAGCAGTGCTTCTTGTGGCAAGTGTACGACAGCCCCAACAAAGCCTCATTGACAAGTGTAAAATTGATACTGCTGTCAACCGTGTTTCTTAAGGAACAGAAACTGTACAAACGGACACAAACGAGTGCACATGTGCTGGACTCCAATGCCTCATTCACTTCACAACAATCCACGGCGAGCACCCCGGAGTACATCCACGATACATGTTCCACGCATAGCTGACGAGACAGCGATCGCAAAGACTTTGCCATCGCTGTACCATTTCTGTGGGCTCAATGATATGGTAGCCATGATCGCCGAGATCGTGCAGGAAAGCATTCGCCACAATGACAAGGACGAGGTCGGTTCCAATTGTGGAGGGCTCACAGTCTTCCATTCGCAGTAAGAAAGAGGCAGCTCAACTGGACCCGTGCTGCGACTTATATGGAGTTAGATTGCAGCCATCTATCACCATAAAAGATTACCTGGTACGAATCACTCACCAAGTAGCCCTGACACCAGCAATATTGCTAGTCATGCTATACTATACCGACCGCATGACCTGCTTATACCCGGCCTTTCAAATCAACTCCTTCACCGCTCACAGATTTCTGATCACGGCTGCAGCCGTAGCATCAAAGGGCTTATCTGACACTTATTTCTGCACCAATACGTATGCTCGGGCCGGAGGCGTAGCAGCTGTTGAACTTCGGCGGCTAGTGCAAGAATTTCTGTATCGCTTGGATTGGCGGATTGTACCCGACCCGGACATCTTGGATGCATACTACAGAGGATTAGTGGCACGTTCTCAGGAGTACGAGATAGAGGTCGTTCCAACATCCCTAGAGCTGCATCTCGCCACTTCTTCAGCTTTTCTTCATGCGACTTGATGCGCATTTTATCTCGAGTAGAAATACTTCTGCGCGTTTTTAGAGACCCGAGCGTATTCCTTGCAAAAACTGGCAGCATTTTCAATATCTCGTTGCCTAAATAGCACCGGGGGAGCGAGGGTTCGCGGTCGTCCTCATGGGGCGCGTCTCCATCATATAGCCGAACTTCAAACCTTCAAGCACCGGCTCGCTGCTCAGTGAGGCTCAGTGTAGCACGGTCGAGATTTTGAGGTCACTATGCGCCCGTGCATAGCAAGGCCCATGCCTTCAAGCAATACATGCTTTATTGGGAGACTCATGTTTAATATGCAAGAAATTTATACTATATTTCATGGGCGGCATCAGCGTCTATCTGGCACTGAGCTTGCTTGATTTAGAAGTACTTCGCCAAGCTTGTAGGGCTTTGGAGCCAGAAACCGTAGCTCAAAGCCCACAGCATGATCTCCTTGCCATGCCATTGCAGCTCCATAGCTCATCATAGGACGGTAGGTGCTGTTTCTATGGTAATGGTCAACATCGTCTTACACCAAAACAAGCGCTTGTAACGCACATTGTCAACTCCGATGCCTCCCGCGCTGACGGAGCAGCATGCACTCTCATTGTTTGGTCAGGGAAGTGGAGAGCCCGATGGCTCTGCATCCGCATCATCTATCGCGTGCTGCTAGTGGAACGGACAGGCGACCTGGAGAGGGGTGCTGAGGCCCGGGTGCTGATGAATATGATAAGGCGATAAATCTGCCCAAGAAGTTTGGCAGTATCTTGCAAGGGGATCTTATAGGCACAGAGATCGTGGCATGCCAAACGGCCTTTGCTTCGTTGTCGACTGGCGCCTTGGGGTTTCCGTCTTGAAGTAGTGGTGTATCATTTCCATTGAGGGCCTCGACATCCAAAGCTTGGCACGAATCTTGCTCAAAATCACAGGTCCCGCGCAAATTCGATGCAGCGTGCTTGGTGAGGAAAACGGCGTCCTTGTACATCCGCACTGTTCTTTTTGCCGTGGGCATGCCCCCTTGAGGGATTCCATCCATTTTGGTGCTGTTATAGTGGGGTTTTGATGTGAAGCATCAACTGCAGTTTCACGGAAGAAGTGCGGAACCGCTGCGGGTCGGATAGACTTCCCTCTACAGTGATGCGAAACTCACACTTTGTCGATGGCAGCTCAAAAGACTCGTAAACCAGGGGGGAGGGCTCTAGAGCCGCGATGGTTATATGTCCTAGTTTGCGCCCGAAAGTGTACGTCTGAGTATGTTGCCTCGCTGACAGGATGTACAAGTCCAGGAAACATCGAGTCTCTATCGGCGGAGGTGGTTCAACATAGGAGAGGCTCGATGGACCGCCCAACCTGGGAAGCTTTCCTAGTGCCCGATGCCGTGGAATCAGGAGCAGAGTGGATTGCCGATGCTCTAACAATGTTGGCCACGAATATGGCTGGGGGGCGGTCGTTCGTTCGGTCGACGCCAGCAGGTATGACGAGCTTGAAGGGCACGGCAAAGGTCTGCCTTTGGCTGCCTGCCTCAGCATGTTCAGGAAGTATATTCAACCGCATTACGGCATACAGAAACTGCAAGTATCTATCAGCAGGGTGTACACGTTGTGGTCCGGGGCAGGATCCTGCTGTTGCACTCAACTCTATCCACTTTGATGGGCTTCCGAGGGTGGCTGGGCTGAGCCATTTCATCATCTTCTAGGGGCGTCATAGACTCCAGACCTAGGGCCAGATTAGCTGTAGCTGCATGACCATCTCAAAGGTCGTTGTGCCTGATCTGAATGCATGGGCTGCATGAGAGGACTTATACTCTCCAGCGAAACCTCGACCCAGGGGTTGTGAAGGGGGCGCTTCATCGAGACGAAGACATTCCCTGTCAGACTATCACCAGGCCGCAGATAACACGCCCTCTCCGAAACCTGTTTGGACGGTCAGACATTTTCCAATTCCAAACGGATCCCACTCGAGCTCGAACAAGTCTGAATTGTTGCCAGGTTGCCAGGCTGTGGTAAATGGACTGCGTCTTACCTGGCGGCGGCATGCAGATATCGTTTGTAGTTCCAGAAACCTAGGGATTAGGCGATCTAGACATGCCTGTCACTGGCACTCTCAGAAGGCTCACCATTATAAAGAGGCATTCCATGCATATCCCCTGCCTATTCGCACGACCATCCAGCCAAGAGGAGAGTAGACTCAGCAGGTTCAGCCATTATTGGGGAGCAAGTTTGTCACTTCACGCGATCACGCCCACGTCAGATTCCTTCACATGCTGTTCTACTGTGAGCAAGGGTCTGACAAGGCTAACTGGCGATGGTTGTCACTGTCCCGATCTGATTGGGTCCCTCGATGATAGTTGGCTGATTGGTCCATGTCTTCCCCCCATGCCTCTCTTGTGGCAAGGCTCGAGGTTGCATCACGGCCGACTACCAGATTGCATGTTTAATTGCCCGATTTTCTGTTCGCCAAGACTGTGCTCCGCCAAAATTGATCGCGCTCTTCAATGATACAAATGATACATCCGACATCAGTTTTACTTCCATTCGTTGATCTCATCGGGTACGTCATGATGTCTAGCAGCGGCATCGTGAGACAAAGTCAAGCGTTCATAGCATGTACTATAGAATTCAGTAAGATTTACCCGAGGCGCGAGTCAATGAACTTGAACATTTGCCATGATACGCACATTCAAATCAATCAAAGTACTTTACTACTACATTTACGAACTTAGAGATAATGGTAAAGGGAATGTTTAGCTCTTAACGTGTTCTTGATGGCTCTGTGGCAATGACGCAAGAAGCCTGCGAGGGCTCCTCCACGTACCGTGCTCCGTTACAAACCCAACACCATGATTTTCTCATTGGAACTGCGGGGTGTTGAGGCTCATAGCCGTGAGCAACCCAGCTATCAAGCCAGCAGCCGGGAGCGTGAGCACCCAACCGAAAAAAATGAAGCCAAGTTGTCTCCAGTTTGTCGCTCTGAAGTCCAGGTTCATCAGGGAAACGCCAATCACGGCGCCGGTCAAGGTCTGGGTGGTACTGACAGGGAGTCCCAATCGACTAGCAAGCAAGACGGTGATAGCCGCGCCCAGTTCCATCGCATACCCTCGGGTCGGGCTGAGTTGCGTCAGCTTATTGCCCAGTGCTCGCACGATGTGATGACCCATGAACCAGAAGCCAGCACCCAGTAGGAACCCTGCTACAGCAAGAATCCAAACCGGTGTTGGGTTATCCTCTCCCACGGTTCCCGAAAGGTAGGTTTGATACACTGCAACCCAAGGGCCGACGGCATTTGCAACATCGTTTGATCCATGTGCAATGGACATCATGATAGCGCTCATAACTTGAGCGTAAGTCCATAAATGCTCGATGCGGTTATCGTACTGCCGAGCCCTTCTATGGATGATTGCCAGATGGTCCGAGGAGTGAGCAACACAGTCCCGCGTGACTCCTTGAAGCAAGAAATACACGATATAGCTTTTGATCCTGCGCGGATTGTAAGCTGGCAGATGAGCCGTGGGACCAAGGAACCGCTCTTCAGGCTCCGGCTTGTGCGGAGCGACGATTGGCGCGGGCTGTGGTTGTTGGCGCTCCTTATCACCCGCCTCCGTCGCCTCCGCATTGCCTGCCTGTGACGCTTGGTTGTCTGTGGTTTGCTCATCTGCGCCGGTAGGGATGGGGGCACTTCCGGATTCGCTGCCGCCAGATTGTTGCTCCGGAGCGTGTGAATGGGCACTCAGATAGTGATCTTTCAGCATGGTTGTCTTTCCCGGGTAATACAGAGGAGGCTCATCCCGCCACAGGAGTGGTCCCAGAGGGAGATGCCAGGGCCGCATGCGCTGGTCCTCTAGGACAACTACGCGATGGAAGTAGGGAACAAAGAAGATGTAGGATAAAGCCAGGGTGCCAAAAAAGGTTCCCAAAATGATCGCGATAGCCACGCCAGCACCCATGTCTTCGAGGCTTGGTGCTCCAGGGGCCTCAACGGTGATGAAGAGAGCTAGGATTGCGCCGGTGAAAGCTAGGTAGAATGGGATAGCCCGTAATGCTTTTTGGAACGAGTTGGGACGTTCTAGGACACTAAACTTGAGGCTTGCGAAGATGATCGCAGAGAAGGCCGCTGCAAGAAAAGGCGAAATTAACCAAGAGGCAGCAATTTGGGAAACACTGCCATCTTTCCAGGTCCAAGTTACAGAAGCTTGGGCTCCAATACCAGCACCAACCAAGGCGCCGACGATTGTATGGGTCGTAGACACTGGGAATCCGAGCTTGGTTGCAGTCAATAGCCAGGTAGCCGACCCGATCTCGGCGCTACCCATCACGACAAGTATAACAGCCGGGTTTTCGATGAAGCGGTCCAACTCGATAATTCCATTTTTAATTGTGTCCGTAACGCGGGAGCCCAGAACGACGGCACCGAAAAACTCGGTGATGACCGATATGACCGCGGACTGAGGCATTGTCAGGGTCCGCGCAGCGACCGACGTCGCGAAGGCATTGGCCACGTCGTTGGCGCCATTACCGAAGGCACTGCAGCATAGAGCGACTGTGGTTATGGCGAGGATCCACGAGTACTGCGGTAGAGCTGGTGGCATGATGGCAGGCCGAAGACTTGTCTTGCTTGATGCTGCCGGTAGATGGAAGAATATATGAAGTAGATTGGTGTGGATGGTGCAGAAGACGGCGTCTAAGCGTGAGCGCAATTCTCAGAAGGACAACAGCACAGGACGTCAACGAGATTTATATAAGGGTGCGCCTGTTCCCGAGCGAAAAAGAAAATACCGCGCTATGATGTGACATGTAGGTAGACATGAGCAGTGAAAGCTTTTCCGGCGTAGCTTCCCTCCATCGCCCACATGTTGAGAGAGAAACTACTGAGGGGCCTCGATTTCCTTCAGCTATCACCACATTCGAAGGTTGGTGTAGCTTGTAGATGCATGGAGATTGGACGAGCTGCGGTCTGCCGAGTAACACTCTATTGCAGCCGCCACCCGGGAAGGGGAGCTCTGGGCCAAACAGCACAGCACGGGGTGAAACAGACCTGGTTGTATGGAACGGTTTGGATGCTTGACAAGAGGCTGGGCTAACCAGGCGACCGAGATGACGCCCGGTGGCGGGAGACAATGCGGCCAAAGAGACAGGTCCCTTCTGGATGTTTCGTTTGTTCAAATCTAAATCATATCCCCCTCAAGAAAGCAGGTATCAGCCCCTTCGTACTGACTACACAGGCCCCTGGATCGCTCTTCAAACGTACTTCCCCTTCAGAGGAGATGCTCAGCATAACCCGGCTTACCCAGTCAGGACAGTCTCGAGGGTACTCGTCCAGAAAAAACCTGCCCACCAAGTCAAGCGAACATCCTGGCTCGTGGTCTGAGGCAACCACCGCATCGGGTCACCGAGCGACAGAGGAGTGACGAAGCTGATGCTGTAATCGACCCTAACATTGATCCACGGCTCCCACCCCCATGCCAGGTTGGGTTGCATAGGCAGCCACAAGTGCCGACCAGACATCCTCTGGCACCAAAACCTCTCACCTCCGCGGGCCATTTGACAATCCATCAAGGAGGTAAGCTCGCCCACCTCCTCCGCCCGATCGTCAGGAAGGTTCTGAACAAACACCTTCCCGCCACAGTGTACAAGGCCCTAGAGCTTCAGCGCGGTACCCACAACGCGGCAGAGAGAAACCGGTGGAATCGCCTGACTTTTGCCATTGAGCGACTAGCAAAGCTTCTCGAACAGGAATGCTGCCCTAGTGGGGATGATTCCGCAGCATCTCAACAGGCGTCGGCAGCTTCCTCGAGCAAACTCATGAGAAAGTCATGCTCAAAGGCTGCCGTGGTGGAGTCTGTCATCAAGTACATCACAGATTTGCACGACCGCCTAGACCAACAACAGGCTTGCTAGACCATCCAGGAAAACCTGCGTTGGTGGGCTGGGCGAGTGGTGGCAGCAGTGTGGTGAGGTTTCGTGGGTCATGTATCTACCAGTATTCCGTCAATACGCATTAGAAATACTGTGCGAGGCTCCAGGGCTCGACTGCACATGCCGGTTGCATTGAATAAAAGGATACACTGCGCCGATGCAATGTAGGCCTCGTAGACGGGATTCTAATGGCCAGTCCCCCATATCATCACAGACTTCTTGTGCGATCATCGCCCGAAGGAGCAAGTGCCCGCGTGCTGCCAAAGCGTCAGCTTGGTGCTGCGGATCACTGCACCGTGTCGATCCAGGCGGACCCACGGTGACGATTGTGGGGAGTGACGCACAGCGCTGTTGTAATTGGCTGCCTCACGCGGTCCTGGCACGTGAGCCGTTGGACGGGGTGGGTATCGCTGGTGTAAATGCACCTCTGGGTCAGATAACGTGGTGCAAACAAGGATGTTAGTTCTGAGCTTGGTCTGCCGGTGCGGTTGTGCTAAGGTAGGCATCCGGCCCGGACTATCGATCATCCCTTGATCTAGCCAATCAGGGCCAAAACCCGATACCGATAGGGTACGTATCGCATATTTCACTACGTACAGCATCCTAAGGGCTATGTGAGATGGTCGTCCAATGAGGGCTCTGGGGTGACATAACTCCCATTTCGCTGCCACGCAGTCCTCCCTCGCTAGGGGCAGCCGCTTGTCGTATCTCCTCGACATCAGCTCACGGTAACCGGCCTCTGTATGCACGTCCCATGACAAGAAGCTTTCGAGCTAAACCGCTACCTCTTTCCCGACAAACCACCAGTCGCTCGGCATGCTGAGACCGATGCCGCAATAACACGATAGTCATAGGTGTATCGGTTCCCTGTCGCCCTTCTGGTGAAAAAAGGTCTGCTGTTCAACGCTTATCAACGAGATACGAGCGTCGGCCGGAGACGTCATGCTCAGTAAATCGGCAGCTCGGACCGGATGGAGCATTACACTTTGACGGGTATGGCAAAGAGGCTAGCCATATGCATCACGCCGAGCTTCGTGCATCATGCAAAACACTGGCCAACGTATTACCGCAGTTACTTAAATTCGCAGCACACGAAGAGATCCTAGGGCAAGAAGACGCACAAAACAGACCCCCATCATCAACAGTATATCCACATATTGGTCAGCCAAAATATCACAAATAGTTATATCATGATAAAAAGAAAATGTCCAGGGCCGGGCCTAGGCTCATTCAACAATAGGCAGGCTTGCATTGGTTAATTATCTAAATCTAGATGAAGGAAGAGGAAGTTATCCGAAAGTGGCTGCGAGCTCACAGTGGTGTAGGTCCGAGCCCGGAGCTATGTCGGCCCGAGCTGGCGCGGCTTGGCTGCTCATATGACTCAGCCAACGGGCGAGGTTCTCAACGGAGCCTCTGACCCGTGACAATAGTATTGTTGAGACCGTATGACTAAGGTGGTCCGATCTGCTGGTGGCTGGGATGTGGATACTATTAGTGAGCTGTGGTCCTCACACAGATACTGAACTTAGATCTGTAATACACAAAAATTCCTTTTGTTTCATCAAGTATATACCATACTTGCGACATAAAAGTGTAGGAGGGGGAAGGTCCCGCTCAGAATATATTCTTAATAGTAATAACAAGTTCGTTTGAGTCTGCTCTGGGCGGCAAGTGGGAGATCAACCATGGCGAAGTGAAACGCAATAGAGGAAGGCCACGCAAGCTAGGTAAGATATGAGAGGAGTAAGCGCCTCGCAGCATGCTGCCCATTCTCTAAAGACCTGGCCAAGGCCCTATCATACTGCTCTTTTCCTGCTTCCGTGACGACGCCCTTGTTCTTGAGCAGCTGGATCATATCAATCCGGCCGTGCTCTGCTGCACCCTCTAGTGCTGTTCTTCCTTCGAATTCGAACGGTGGAGCATTAATGTCTGTCCCTTTCTCTAGTAAAAGGAAAGCAATCCCGAGATAACCACCAATTGCGGCAAACTGAAGCGCCGTCGCACCATGTCTCTCCGCAGGCGGTGCGTTGACGTTTGCACCGTACTCCAATAGGAGCTCCACTATGGCCTTGTTGCCGTTTCGACAGGCTATTTGCAGAGAAGTGTGTGGAGAGTTTCTAGTAACTGCATCGGGCCTCGCTTTGTACTGCAGGAGTGCTTGAACCATTTCGAGACTATTCCTCTCGGTTGCAATTTGAATTGCAGTCCCAACCTTCTCGATCCGCTCACTCTGGCTAATCCATGACGATACTGCATTGGGATCGCACCCTCTGTCCAAAAGCGCCCGCAGAATAATTTCGGATCCCCGTAGGGTGGCGTATTGTGCATGGGAGTAATACACGCCTTCCGCCGCTTGTTGGTTCACATTAGCTCCATACTCGAGTAATATGTCCACAGACTCCAGGTCATCGGCAGCAATTGCAACCATTAGTGGGGTCCTATCCGTGCCATATTCGCGTGAGGTGGTTGTAGCGACAATGGAAGGATTTGCACCACATTCGAGGAGGAGCTGCAAGAACTCATGTTGCTGTTCCATAGTTTTCCGATCAAGAACTATTCCTAAAGGCGTTTCCGACGTCACTGCACTTGATGGGTAGTCCAGATTCATTGCACTGCAGGCTACCAAACCACTGTGAAGGATCCATCTGATGCTCTCAGTTTGCTTGGCCTCCCGTAGCAAGGTAACCAGGCCCCATGCTAAGGAGTAGAAGACCTGTCCCCGGTGTGTGCTTCTCGCAAGCCTTGCCATAAAGTCTTGCAAGAGCTCGCGATGTTGTATCACTTCAATCATAGCGCTTCGGTCGTTTACCTCTGCGCCATCTTCCAAGAGCTTCTGCACCAATTGGAAGTTCCGGGTCTTCAGGGCAGCCCACAACGGTGTTCGGATGCAATGCAATGCAGGATTCGAACAAGAGGCCTGGACCGATGCCTGAGCACGTCTGAGTTGTTCGACCAGTGCCCACCTTTCTTTGATGATAGCCATGGTCAATGGAGAACAGCAATGGCATGAGAAACAGAGTCCCGGTCTTGATGAGAACGGACGTGGATAATCAGTTCTCGCTAGGCCATTTATGCTACTTCCGGCTTGGAGGACCTCTGCTATTATAGCATCGTTGCCGCATTCGATTGCCGGTACTAACATGTTTCCCGGCCCTACAACATGCCGGCCGGGAAGGGTTAGTCTGTCGAGGCTTACGCCTGCCTCTATGAGCTTCCGAAGAAGTTGCAAATCGGCTTGTCTGATTGCGAACAAGATTAGAGGGTCTTCAGCTGCATGGATGTTGGCGCCAGCCTCTAGAAGCAAGTTTACTATCTCCTTGTGGCCCCGTTTGATGGCTTTAGGTAGAAGACGGTCCACGATTGGTCCAAGTGGGGATCCGCACACGGCATTGGGGCGAAGAAGGAGGCGAATTGTCTCCGTGAAGCCACGGTAACAACAATATTCGAGAGCCTGAGTCAGGCATCGGCAGCCATCCAGAATACCAGTCATTTGATTTTCAGGCGAATCCAAGAAGTCTTCGAGGAACGATGTCTCTCCAAGACATATCGCAGCCAGAATCAATCCTCTCTTTCTTTGCAGATCCCGAATGGCTTGTTGATTCCTTTCTGCCCATGGTCCGACAATATCGGCTGAATGTGCATCTAAGGGTGAAGTTGTCCAGTCTGGGAGATCGGCGACTGAATCTATCAGTTGACGAAAGGTATCGAACGTCCCATGTCCTATTGCAACATTCAGACAGTGACTGTTCCGAACTGCACCAGCTAATATCATAAGCTTAATAACATTTGTATCTTTAATGATTGTCGCGAGATCCACAACAGATTGGTAACAGCCTTTTGTGCGGTATGTGGTTGAGAGACATGTGCAAGAGAAACATGTGTAAGAAATGTCTTCCTCTACGCCCGCCATGTCGTAGTCGAGCTTGCCATTGACCTCTGCTCCGGCTTTCATGAGGCTGCTAACGATATGGAGGACTCTGGTTTTTGTAGAGGTGTCAGGCTCATAAGGCTCATAAGGCTCTTCTCTCGTATAGTGGGACCCGTAAACGCCCGTGAACAAACATTCGCTCAAAGCAAGGCTAGTATTGTCTGGGTGGGCGCGGTACGATGCATCAGCGTTGTTGCAAAGAAGGAAATCGACGATGAGAGTGTAAAGATATGTCGATGCTATGGACAAAGGGCTGTGATTGCTTCCGGGCAATAGGTAAAAGGATCCGTAGTCCTTTCCGTCTGAAGTTGCCTCATCGGCAACATTGACTTTTGCGTGGGACTGGACAAGGATCCGTACCAGCTCTAGTAGATCACGCTCTTCGTTCAACGTAAGCAGATCACGCTCTCTCCTCCACTCCTCTTCATTCATTATCTGGTCGTCAAAAAACATGTCGTCTAGTTCGTGGATGGCGCTTCTTTGAATGTTTAGGCGATTATTCAAGAAATCTCGCTGCCCAAAGCCAAATATGGCCAGAACGAGGGTGCGACCTCTCCATCCGTACTCAGCATCATCGATGTTGGAACCAGCTCTGATTAATTCTTTCACCAATGGTGTATTACCTCTCAAGCTTGCGTACTGCAAAGGAGTGAAAACCTCGGGGCATCCCACATGTTTGCAGCCAGGCTCATTTGGATTGGCTCCCATGTTGATCAGATGCCTAACCATCTGCAAGTCCTCGGCTTCCACTGCGAGCCGAAACATGTTTTGGAAGACTGCATCGGCGGATGGTCCTTCGATAGTCTTGAGTATAGCCACACTAGAAGGCCCATGCATCTTAAGCCAACGGTAAAGTGCATACTTGTTCCCCATGAACTCGGCAAAGAGGTTGTTTGATACCATATACGTTAGAAAGCTGAGGACCTGTGCTGATCCTAGCTGATCGCTCCTCTCGATGGCAAGGCTAGAACCAAATGGTTCGTCCTTGAATGCTGCAATTGGCAAGAATGACCCAAGCGTAGATGCCGCAGGACGGTTCGCTTTGTCGCTCAGCAAATTCCCCACGGCAGTTACCAAGGCGTTTGAGTCCTGGTCGAAATGCAGCGAAGATCCTACAAATCTCATTTACTGTCAGTAGATGTATCAATTGGACTGTCTGAGCGGACGCCAATCCAATGTCTCACCTAGGAGTTTCTGAATGGTTCCCTGACATTGCAGAATTGGCAGTTCTTCGAAAACTAGCCTGGATACCGTGATCGTTGATGGAGTGCGGATTTGAAAGCCTTCCGGAGTGCGTGGGGACGGTGCTAGCAGCTTGTTAATGGTTCAGCCGTCAGAAGTCTCTTTGTTTGTTAGGGCGTACCGTGAGCCCACGCCAATCGCTCCGTGGTGGACATGAAGCCTTGACGAGACATCTCCTTGCCCAGTTTCTTGGCAGGCACCAGCAGTCCATCCAAGTAAACGTTGGTGTTCTTATGGTGTTCTTTTCGCTTTCTAACCTTCCCAGAGACGACCTGCCACATCTCCTTTGTTTTCTTCTTATTGAAGCCCCATCTCTTTAGATGGCGCTCATATTGGTTTTTGCTAAAATGCTCAGCCAGCTAACCTTTTACAAACTGGAAATGCGCTACTCACCTCGCCCGAAAGTCATGTCTCCTCGCCATTTCGTCAATCACCCCCTGTTCCCCTTCAAGATGCCGGTTCTCGAGGATGTATAGGGTCTGAATGGCATTCTTCCACGTCTCCCAATCCTTGGCTGCGCTCAGGCGAGACATGATCTGGGGTGCTTGCGTGAGTATGTGGGTGTGCGAATGTATGAGTGTGAGTGTGAGTACGAGTAAGAGGGTGAGGGTGAAGATGAAGATGAAGGTGAAGGTGAAGGTGAAGGTGAAGATGAGTTTGTGTCTATGTTTCCTGAGGAAAGAGCACTGACACAAACGCAGCCGACGGGATGAGACTGCGACGTATCTTTATATAGTCGAGGATATGCGCGCAGTATGGATAATATCACAACGAGAAAGGGAGGTGGTGACGTGGCCTGGCGCTAGGATGGGTTGGCTGACTCGATGCGTTGGTTGCCTCGATAATCAAATATGCACATTAAGGCTCATCAAGACAGTTATAGTTTAGTTGGCATTGGAGGATTCCAAAATCTTGAGGGACCCTGACCATTGAGGCGCGGCTGTCATGCAGCGGGCTAGCACGGAGGGGGGGTGGATGGTGAAATGCAATTGGATGGCTCCAGAATCTTGCAGCTCCTTGCCGTGTTGAGCTCGGTGCTGACATCTCAACTCATGACTCCTATGGTAGCCATGTATAAAACTTTGGGCTCCTTGACTGGCCGAGTCCAAAATCTTGCAGCTTCTCAGTGGGGCCCGTAGGGTGCCATCCCGCTTGCCGATGCAGGGCTGATTGGTCAAATCCAAACCCCGATTGGGAAAGCCGCAGCCCGACTCCATTGTTTTTCTTATTTTGGTGAAAAGTGTGACATGAATGCACGAAAGGTGGAAAGTTATCTCTCTTCTCAACCAGTCTCCCATCTCTATGTTCCATGTACCATTACGATGAGTGGGTGGCTATACCGACTACTTTTGCCCTGTTTGGTGCTCATCTCCGAGGTACTCAGTACATGCCTGCTGGTGGTAAGCGTCCAGATAGGGATCCAAGAAGTAATAGCAGGGTATAGGTGGTGTAGTAGGCTGTTTTGCAAAACATTGTGCTCGTTATAAAAGGTACCCTCCCTACTTGCTTCCCATCTGTCCACATCTCTCTCCCTTTCACAGCTCCCTATCAACTCTACTTCTCTCACTTTTCGTGTGAAGCGGGCACTAAAACTCCCCTTGACATGCAGATCACTACGGAGGCTATCATCGGCCTTGTGAGTCTTGTAGTCATGTGCCCACCATCTCTCTTCTTATTATGGTCCTGCATCAAGAGAAGCAATGCAAACAAAATAGGGAACATGTCAGCCGACAACGGATGGCAACTTCAACAAAACCACAACATTGCTTCCATGCCTCCTGTCCCTCGGCAGTGGTACCGTCGCGACCGGCCCATCGTTATAAACCCGCCGCTCCATTCCGACGATAATAGACTCCAACTCCAGACCAGAGTATTTACATACTCCGATAGGACCTTGGTATTCTCGGCCAACACAATTGCCATAGAGCGAGATCCGGTTGTATAATGTCTCGCCAGGTCTTCGTTGCATTCTGAATTGCAATAAACCACAAATTCTGCCCCGTCGAACCGGTAGACAACCGAATCACAATTGGCCACGGTGTCATGATACAATACACCGGCTCCAAATCTTCATCTTGGTCAACAGGAGAAAGGGGCAACGTGATGGATACAGGGTTGCCGCCAGGCGCTGTCCATCTCAAGGATGACACATTAGATAGGGAGGACTAGCACCACTGGTTTTACTTCATAACTCGAACTCATGCTGATGTTTCCAACTGTCCGAAGATCAGAAAACCAAGACACATCTACTTTTGTATGCACTATTTTCGAAAGAAGTTAAGGCGCGCATCGCCTGTAGAGGGTCCGAAACCGACAACCTGGTCTACGACCAAAATTTCTTCACTTTTCAAGAGACTTCACTTTTACAGTAATTCGGGCGGTCGTGATATCATTTATGAAAGCATTGTAGTTTGGCAAATCGCCATAGTAACTTCGAGATCTCTTGAGATAGAGTATCAAGACGTACCTGCTCTACTATTTCGATGATCAATCTCGATAGTCAATGATGTATGCCCCCTTCTCCCTCAAGCTTCAGCTCCCTGAATTGCGCAATGGTGGTCTTAAAGCCATTCACTTCGCTCTCCAGATCGGCCGGCTTCTTCTTCTTGACTTGCTGTGTTGCAACAGCCATCTTCTCCACATACGCCGGGTCGCTGACGAGCTTTCGCTGCTGTTGGACGGCAGCAAGGGCCTTGTCCAGCTTTTTCGTCGCTTTGGTGATCTCCTCGCCCAAATTGACACGGTCTCTGGCCTGGATAAAGACGGAAGCAGCGCTGGGCATAGGGAAGGCGACACAACCGGCGGAGCGCGTGTGGTCCGGCGAGAGGATTTAAATTCTCACAACGACCTGGCCGCTGAGAGAAAGAATCGACGAGGTCCCCAAATGCAGTTTTTTGCGACGCTGTGTCACAGGGTTGGACGAATGAAAAACTTCGCAGCGTCCTTACGTACGTACTCGGTCATTAGGGGCCGAACACCCTTGTAACAACCCAGAGCGATGTTTTAGGTAGCCTCAGTCATTGCTTTTTGGAACTCCTGGTCCCATTCCGGGTATTTTTCCACCATCATATTCGTCACTTCATAATCCAGCCGTCTAGGCAACCTTTGCCACGACTTTCTGTGATTAACAGCAGAAATGGGTTTGCAAGGACCAAAGCCCATTCAATAACTGAGTAGAATTCCTGGAGCGCTTACTGTATCTGATATCAGGAACTCTCTCGAGTCATAGCTTGAAATTCTCAATGAAGACATGGCACCTAAATGCTAACAATCAGTCGAGCATAGGGGTGGCCTGCGCTGAGGATTTGCTTAAAGCAGGAAGTAGGCACAACCCTGTTTGGCACTCTTCATGTAATCTCTCTGCTCGAGAGCTCCGGTAACGATTTTCATAACATTCATCTTGTAGAGAACCCAGAGCTCTGCCAGAGACCATTTCCAGTAAGAGCCCTCTGCTTCGTAGGAACAAAATCCTTGATGGTGCTAAGTTTGCCAAGAACATACTTGCTAGCGTTCCATAACTTGTTGCAAAAGCGTCTCTAGGCGTGGATGACCTTGACAACGAAATTGATGTCCCACAGCCCGTAGTGCACGCGACGAGAGAAAGATGAAGAGCTTCTGTTCCGCATTTCGGAATGCCCTATGGGAATGCAGACTCGTGGTACACGGTAGCCTTCTCAACTTGGCCGGGAGCAAGATTGCCCGGAATTAGCTGGTCATGAAGAGTCTTGAGCCCGATTCCGTGGCTGACGTCCTATGGATCAATTACATTGCCAAGTGTTAGCTTCATGAATCACGCAACACAGTAGTCACATAGGAACATAGTAGGTTATCTCACTACTGCAGTTCTATCCCCTTGACTGCGCGAAGGTGAGAGACATGTAATGGACTAGGGTTTCAACCAATCAGAACCGGATAAAATCTAGATACATTAAGATGCTAGTAAATTGGCTGATGATAGATGTACCAGCATTTTCCTTCATTACAAAGAGGTACATCGCATATGAGACAACCGTCTTGAGTCCATTGGGCTGCCGGGGCCTCCGGCAGATCCGGCTCAGCAATATTATCAAGGCCCGGCCTGTTGATGCTATTCACATCGAACGGCTCCAGGACCCGGCGTTTTCTAGCATTTTGAGAGCTCTATATTCGAGGATGAATTTGAATCCCTTGGCAGCCCTTACAACAGCCCCATTTCTCTCTAGGACCGAATTTTTATAGCCAGATAGGCATAAATTCATCCCCAGCTCGATATTGTTTCCTTGATGAAGCTGTCTGGCGATAGCTATCATAGAATTCCTTACATAGAACATCAGAAACAGCATCTTGCCACTCATTTAGTGTCTTATAGGGCTTCCAAGCCGGCTGCCTGTCCTGCTGCAAAATGAAGCTATTTGCAATAGCCATCTTGAGCATAAATAACCATGCAAGAGCCCGGGCAGGGCCGCGCCTCTGATGATGTTATGTCTTCATATTTGCTTGAATATGATCGCCTCTATCTACTGCATTCATATAGGAATTATAATCAGCAGCTATAGACAGAATGGACACTTCTGTGATGCCCTTATTACCGAAAAAGCGTATAATTAGGCATGAATATGGCTACAAACCTTTGGGGCATCTTCTACAGCAGATAATGACCTCGCTGCTGTCATAAACAGTGGTCAGAAACAACACTAAGGCATTGTCCTTCCATGCGATTTGGTTGACCTTCAAGACAGTCAGCAGGGCATTTCCTAGAGCCGGATTTCCTATAGCAAATAGAACCCGGCTTCCTAGGGCTTCCTACCTTGTTATCAGGCGTAGGCCAGCTCTCGAGCCGGCCCCGGGGCCACATACGTTGTCCCTTTCTATCATCTTCTTTGAGCTTGACTATCTGACGATATATGCCGCAGTTCATACAGCATGTGCCAGTAGCCCATATTCCAAGCTGCCTTAGGGCATTAAAGAGGTCTGGGGATGAGAAAATGTTATCTAGGAAGACGTGATATATATCCTTTGACAGCCTGTTTACTAGGGCAACAACGGCAGCTTGGGTCGGGTTCAATGGCGGCGGCTTGTCTGATGATCCATCTAATGTCTTGACCTTAAGGCCCTGGCAGCCCTCAATGCCAATAGGGCCATACTTGGAGCCGGGTCTATGCCAAATCCACTGTAATATATATTCTTGAACAGCTAGGACCCAGATCTTGAGCCCTATAGGCATGGGCTTCATCTTGATCATCACAATCTGGCTAGACTTCCCTTGGAAGCCCTGCATAGCTTCATCGATACCAATGATGCTACTAACACTAATGATATTAAGGGCGGCTTCCATTATGACGTTTGCCCATTCGTTGACCTTGTTATATAGTGCCGGCATCCCTATTTCTATTATATCCGGATCATGAATCCGAAGCCGTCTTTTTAGTAAGATAAACCGATCATATGACATATAGCGAGATATATGATGTGGAGAGGCATTTCCGCCATCTTTTAGCTCCTTCCAATAGCTAGGGAGCTGTTTTTCTGGATATCTATCCATATAGATAGTCATAGCTATCCATATATAGATCTCTATAATAGAAGTCGGCTTCCAATATCTCTGATGGCTATTTTTACCCAAGGCCGGATCTATAGGATCAACAGCAGCCGGATCATCATTGGTATATCTGACCCATTTTGCAACAAGCCATATAGGTAGAAAATGCCGAAATAGCTTCAATGGAGTTTCAGGAAGCTCTTGGACTTGAAAGGGGCGTTCAGGGACATTGAATGGTTCAAAATGGCTGCCTATAGCATCTGTGGGCTCGATATTTGGTCTGTATGTGCTATCGGCAGTTTGTTCAGGCCGGCTGTTGTACAGGGTAATATCAAGATCAACACCACCTTCGTCGGCAGCTTCAATATCGTCGGCAGCTTCAACGGCGGCAGCAGCAGCAGTAGCAGCAGCAGCAGTAGCAGCAGCCTGCGGCTGGCCCCGGGCCCGGCGCTGCTGCCCTCGTCTTGGTCCCTTGGGAATAGCTTTAATAGCAGCAGCGGCATCATCAGGCCGGGCCGGGCCCCTATGGCTCTGCTGCTGACTTTTCGATCCTTTGTCTGCCATTTGAGTATTATAGGAAGCAGCCTATAGTAAATTTGATGGTGCGGGGTTCAGAAGTTACTTCATGTACCGACATGTTGACTAAGACATTGTGGGGCGGCTACATTCCACTCACCTTCGCGCAGTCAAGGGGATAGGTTCACAGCACACGAAGAGAACCTCGGGTCAAGAAGACGCGCAAAACGGACTATGGTGAGCAACAAACGTGGGTAGGCTCTCGCCTTCAACAGTACGTCCGTATATTGATCAGCTAAAACTATAAGGATAGTTAAATTATGTTGAGGAGCAATGGCGCCAAAACAAACATAATAAACTACACAAAAACACTGAGCTAAGAAGGAAAGAGTGTCGGCCTTCGGGCGTGATTTTGTACGATCAACGCCTAACAATCAAAAATAAGATCGATAAATCGTTTAGCCAAACAGAGCCTAGGCTAAAGGCCCTAGAAATTAAGTAATAAAAGGCACTTTAAAAAGTGTAGGAAAGAAAGACGAATTGGATGGTGATCATATTATCTAGGATCTTGACTTGACAACTCGCAAGCTGTGTCTGAGCTACCCTATAGTTTTGGCCATCACACTCGGCATTCGGCATTCACTTACATCTGTGCTAACAATCGATATCAATTCATTGTCCAAGCAACGGACCTGGCTCAACAGAAGAGTGTTCAAGACCTCCGTCTAGCATCGCCTTCACACCCAGTCTCAGGTACTCGCATCGCAGCGCTGTCTCATCCTGACCTTCGGGTCCAGTAATAAAATAAAAAACCGCGAAATACGAGCGAACACCCTCCGCTCCGACCAGGGGGGCAAACGAGCATCTCCCCTTCATCAGGCAGAAGCACTCGCTGTGCAGACCAGCACAATGTGAGTGCCTGGTACTGACCCTAGTTGGGATGTAGGCCTGTCAGCGCATCGCATTCGGCTGCGTCGCCAGCTGTGACGACTGCGCTGCTGCGCCACGCTAGAGTTAGCCACGAAGACACGCGGAATGGTTCCTTGCCTCAGATCAGTTGATGATGTCTATGTCGAAGATGACGGGTATATATCCTGCTGTTACTCTCTAGAGCAGCTCTCGTTCTCACTATACAACTCAAACATTTGATACCCCGTTTCCTGTGTTACACTTATACCCAGCCATACCTTCATAACCACTTCAAAGTGAACATCAATCATCGCCATGTCCACCCCCGAGAAGCCAATCAGCTCTACTGCTCCCACTCCTACCTCTCCCCCCATGGCATCCGGCGGTCTTCTTCCCGAACAAAACCCTGTCCAGCCTCCGTCTTCCCAGGAGCCCCTCTTACAACCACGGGATGAGCCGGTTCCCGACTACGACTCCCTCTACGATGCCTCGTCACCTGGCAGCATCATCCACGAGAAGCGCCAGCAGCCTAACCCCCAGCACCCTTCGGCTGCTTCGGCACCCGGCTCTGCTCCTCCCATGCCTTCTGCCACGGCGGCGGACTCCTCCAGCAAAAAGTCCTGGGGTGGACGCATCTCAAACTTGACCTCCCGCCTCGGCGCCGCCGGCTTCATGCCCGGCCCCATGGATAAAGAATGCGAAAAGGCCGCCGCCATCCTTCGATCCTTCTCCGAAACCGGTGTCTTTGCCGAACCCTCCACGCAGAGTCCGAAGCCACGCACTATCATCACCATCCCACCTCGCGTCATCGCCAACGCCGTCGGGCTCGCCATCTTCACAACCCTGCGCGCGGGCTTCCACGTCTCCGGTGCCGCTGGCTCCGGCGTCATCGTGGCCCGCCTACCCGACGGGTCGTGGAGCGCGCCCTCGGGCATCCAGATCCTGTCCGTGGGCACGGGGTTCCAGTTCGGCGTCGATATGTATGATTGTGTCTGCGTGATTAATACTCGGGAGGCACTGGCGGCGTTTATGGAAAAGACGAGGGTCAGCTTGGGAAGTGACATGGCCATTTCGGCGGGGCCGTACGGTGCCGGTGGTGCGGTCGAGGTCGGTGCGCCAATGGACCGCAGGGCTTTCGAGAATCGCAAGAAGGCGAAGGAATCTCGTGAGCAGCCTTTGCCTGATGCTTCAACTCAGCAGGCCTCGCTCGTCCCGCCTACGCCATCGCGCCGCAGTTCAGCTTCCAGCGCCTTCAAGCCTGTCTTCTCCTACGTTAAATCGCGCGGGTTCTACGCCGGCATCCAAATCGACGGCACCGTCATTGTCGAGCGCAGCGAGGCCAACGCCAACTTTTACGGGCAGTCTCTCCCCGCGTCGCGAATCCTCGCGCGCCGGGTGGATGGCGAGGGGCAGTGGCTGGCGGGGGTGCGTGTGCTCCTGGACGCACTGAAAGCAACGGAAACCGCCGCGCCGCCAGCGGTGAGTGAGCCGGCAGCTATGGCAGCAGATTTTCCTGTGGATGGTGTTCGGGATGGAGGTGAGCAGCCGCCGCCGGGATACGAGCCGGGAGTGAGCAAGGAGGGGCAGTTGCAGGGTGAGGCTCGGGCGGATGACGCCGTGCCACCGGCCTACGACGATGATGGAGTAGCGCGGCCTGAAATTGGCGATCACAAGATGCAATCTTAACAGCAGGGCGGTAGTTGAGCATGTAGTGATTAATTCGTAAGCGGTTCTCGATTGTGTAGGGTAGGCGTTCTTTGGCAGCTTTGGAAAGTCCCAATCCAGTGGCAGTACGTCGTAAGTGGCCATAGGGGTAATTTCACCTATTTGATCGTTGAGACATATTGATTGATGATTATTCTGTGAAGATTGGTGGTCACGATTGATTCATGAGATATGACCATTAATTTCTTTCGCCCGTCTTTACATGATAACGCTCCCCACCACTCATTTCCCTAATCGCTATAGCAATGTTTGGTGATGTCGATCAAAGGGACACGCAGCCCAGCCTCCGCATGCAGGTGTTAGAGTAGGTTTACAATATATCTTTATTTTCTGTGCTTGAATAGCTTTTGAGGCCAAATACGCCATGCTACGACCAGTTTGTCGGTCATGTTCAGCTAGTATGCATCTCGAAAACCAGCTCACTCAATCCAGGTCTCCATGTACCACTGACTAGGCAGCTGCAAGCATCAAATTTGGCAACAGACTAGAAAGATACGCTTTTAGAAAGCTAGTCAGGGCTCGAATCTCAACCCGTCAATATCACCTAGGCGGCCAAAGTTAATTAGTTGCGCGGCATATTGGGGCGCATTTCGCAACTGGGTCCACCGAGGCGCCGAGCTATCATTGCTCAGCGCTGCAAGCATCTAGGAGCCATAGAAAGGTCGTGGGCCAGCAATCTTCTACTTTGAGATGATCGCTAATATCCCATCACAAGTTTTCGCGCGCGAAAAAAGGACCGTCTCTTTCTTTCGCTGCAGCTACTATGTACACTCGGATCAGCATGGCGAGAATGGGTCAAGTGGATACAGACGCGTTTCTGCTTGCTCGACTGGCGACACAGTCGTCATCGTCATCCGCAATCATGCGTTGTCTGCAGCGGGGTGCAGCAGTAGGCGCTCTGAGATTGACTGGGTCACGGCTTTCCGGCAGCCTTGGAGGGAAGGCAATTAATGTGAACCGCCGCTCCGAATCTGGATAGCTCGCCGCCGAGGGCAAACGTCAAGTCAACAAACGGCCCAATAGCGGAGGAGTTGCAGCTCTTTCTGGTGCCAAGGCGGGGTTTTCGCCGTGCGCTCTGTTTGTGCTGCAAATGCGCGAGGTTCGTGGATCAACAGCGGTGGGGTTTTGCTGCTTGCGTCGTTGCCAAAGGCCGCGTGTATCTATGAATAGCATACAGCAAAAACTCTGGCAAACCTGGCGAGCACGTCAGGAAGACCTAGTGCTGTCGTAAGCCCCGTATCAGAAGTTGAGATGAAAAGCTTCGCCCGACACTAGGCTGGACATGTGGAGGTTTACAAACCGCTTCAAACCTCGCCGTAGGCTCGGGTCGTAGCAGCTCAAACAGCCAGAGTCAACAAGAAACACCACAGCCGCCACCTCGCCTTAGCGAAGAGCTTCCTTTTCCGGCATCGAACCTTGTTGCAGATGCGGCGGCGCAGGAGTAGGCGGGGGCGAGGGGAAGATGGAGATCCGTGGGCTGTTACCGGTGGCAATGGCGAGTGTTTGCGGCATTGCTGCATGCATGCGGTCCGTGGCGGATAGGCGCTTTGCTGTGGTTGGTTGTTGGTTGACGATCGATCGTGGAGTCGGCAGTGTACTAGCCGCCGAAAATGTGTCCCCAAGGGTAGCCTACCCTGTAGTAAGTGATATGTCACTTTCAGATCCTACACTAGCATGTTCTCTTGTAATTCCGATGGCAACAATCGCAGTGCCTCAGCATGGCAAATACAACCGCTCAGCGTTGGGGCTGATCTCATCTCACCTCACCGTAAACCGAGCGGCTTCGGCTTCGGCTTCGTGTGGCGTTGTCGTGCGCGCGCCAACCGGGAAGCTGGAGCGTGGAAAGTACCGGCGCGGTGTCGAGTACTTTTCAGTCCGCATTGGAACCCAGTGCATGCGTGTAGCGCAGGCTGGCTAGTACATCCCCATAAGCGGCATGTGGGGGAGCTGTGATTGCGAAAAAGGGGTTTTCAGGAGAAAACTGGGCGGCTCCCAATGACAGTAGCAGCCGGCCCTTCAGGTACCAGCCCTAGGTCGACTTGGCGGACTCAGCTGAAGCATGGCATCTTGGGTTCCTTCAGCGCCAGGGCACACAGGACAGAAGACAAGACGGAGGACAAGACGGAGGCATGGGACCACATCGTCGCACAGCGTATTGAGCGCCATTGAACACCGTGCTCCGGTGCGACCTGGATGCTTGATCTCGCGCGAGAAAAACATGTCCTGTAACACGACGGCACAGCTGCCCCCTGCCTGTCTTCCGTACCCTTTCAGGGGCCCGTGCCAAGCCAACAGCCCACGACAGAGCGATCCAATCCGCAGCCGTCGCTTGCCCGTCGTGCATTTCGTCATGTCCCTCGTCCGCATGCAGAGAGATGCAGATGCCAGGACCCCTGAGCTAGTCCAAGCCTGGGCGCGCTGCTCGGGCCCATCCAAACCCACCAGGCATCCCACTATCGTTACAGGCTACCGTGGTAGGGGCCGCCGGCGCGGACTCAATCCAAAACCAGCAACACGCGGCATATTGATGCAGAACGACTGCCAGTAGATCAGATCAGATCAGGTCAAACCAGGCAGATTGCTTGTTTTTTCTATACTCCGCGCCGCAGCTTCGAGGACACGTACGGATTCTGCGTCGGTATTGCTGCTCTGCCAAAGTGTCGTCAAGATCGTTGGCTCCCCTTTCGGCTCTTACCCGTCTGCTAGGTGGCCTCAGGTACTAACTGCCCTGTACCGTAAGCGATCGCTAGCACCTACCAAACTCAACCCAAGCCCAGGGTCCGCCCACCCCCCTGGCTCACAGTCCTGTCTGCTGCTTTGGCTTCCGACTCCCACCACCCTCCTTTTTTTCTCCTTACTCCCCTTGGTTCCGTTCTCGACCAGGCCTCACGCTGCGCTGGCCTTCCCCCTTCCGTGCTGCTTCTTTTCGTTGCTTTGCTGCTTGGATCGCTGTCGGCGCAAAATAGCCTGAGCCCTCATCGCGTCCACGACGCTTCTCTCCTACGTCTCCTCTTCCTCTGGACGCTGGCTCCGCAAACGTCAAACAAAGCCGCACACCCACCCCCCCTAAACCCTTTTTACCGTTGGTTGCCTCCTCCTGGCCCTACGAACCTTTCGATGAGCCATCCACTCGCGTATTAGCAGCAGCCAAGGGGATTATTGTTATTTTATGTTTTGCCCACCCCTGCCGCCTCGCTCACACACAGACGCTGCAGTGGCCTCGCGTCTTCTCCTTTCCGCTTGTTCTTTCCTTGCCTTGAAATCACGACTTCACCTCCCAACACATATACGGACACCTGTGCCACAGACACAGCGGGCCTGACCCCCTCCTTGGGCAAGAGGTGCCACCTTGTAGCACTCGACTAATCACATCGGAGGCGTCTGCAGATTGCGGAAGAAATAGATTCAGAGACAATCCAGACGAAAACGAACCTGGCGAGGCTGCGGGAGCCACCACCCGACCACGAAAACATTGCCCTGCGCATCCTACTCTCCTGCAGCTCCAGTATCATGGGAATACTCCAGCTGCCCGTCTCTGAAAAATCCTTCAAGATGCGGAACCCCTTCGTACGAGTCCTGATGGCGGCCACCGTCGTGCTGCTCTTCATTATGGCCACCATGCGCTCCGGATCCATCGACGTGAGCTCCCAGATCCTCAAATCCGCCGGCATCAAGGCCGGCGCTGTTGCAAATAACCAGCATCCCCTCGTCGAAAGCGATCCTTCGGCCGGCACCGTCTCCGATCACGAGCCCACCCACTCGCATGTCATGAATTGCGAGGTCGACGCCGACCACCTCCGCCACATCAAGGAGCGCTACAGTCTAGATGAGAAGTTTCAATACCTCAAACGCTACGTTCGTTTCACCCGTACCGAGGGGCTAGAAAGAAAGAGCATGAACAAGGTGCCTGGACGCCTGTTGAACGATGCCTTCAAAACGGTCGACATCAACAGTAAATATAGCCCCGATAGCTGCGGAGAGCCTCTTGATGTCCAGGTCCCCAAGTCTGGCCTGCCTTCCACCGTCAATGCCTCCGACTTCCTCTTCGGTGTCTCGACGACCTACGGTCGCTTCATGGACCCCGGCACCACCCCGATCAACGAGTGGATCTTCTGGTTGACCGACAGCCACGGCCACAGCAACGGTGGTAAGCTGCTGCTTATGCTGCTTGACGCTAGTGACGAGGAGCTCCAGGAGGTGGCCAACCTCCTCGGCGATGTAGGTATCGATGTCGACGTCTACCACTCGGACTCGTCGGTTGAGATGGCGGTCCGCTATTTGACCTTGGTCCCAACTCTCTATACGCACCCCGAGGCTCAGCACAAGAAGTGGCTTGTCACGTGCGACGACGACACGTTCTTCCCAAGCATGCACGGTCTGATTGAGAAGTTCCAGAAATTCGACCACACTCGCGAAATGTACATCGGCACCTTGTCGGAGGATGTGGGCGCTCTTGACCGCCACGGCTCGCAGGCATTCGGCGGTGCTGGTGTCTTCCTCTCGTTGCCCATGGCCGAGCGCCTGACCAACCTCTACAGAGAGTGCACCGCGGAGCAGAAAATCATTGAGTCCAACTCCGGCTGGGGCCCCCAGGGTGACATCCTCATGCGCAAGTGCATCTACGAGAACACCGAAACCCGCTTGACTAGCGTTTGGGATCTGTGGCAGCTAGACTTCTACGGCGACCCAAGCGGCTTCTACGAATGGGGCATCAAGCCACTTTCTGTGCACCACTACCGCGGCGGTGGCTGGCACATTGCCCGGCCAGGCCAATTCACCAAGATTGCCCACACCTGTGGCGAGGACTGCACGATGCTGCGTTTCCAGACTGCCGATGACTTCATCATCTCGGGCTACTCCGTTGCCCACTACCCCGAAGGCATCACGTTCGACTACAACCAGATGGAGGGCACCCTGTACGCCGCCCCCGAGAACAAGGGCTGGAACCTCGACTTCGTCTTCGGGCCTCAGCGCCCGTCGCTTCTCAAGACTGGCCGCAAGATTGCGTGGGAGTTGCAAGAGTCAGAAGTCCGTCCGGACGGCTCTATTCTACAGACATACACGCGCAAGAAGGACGACTGGCGATGGGTGCACGCCGATGAAAGCCCGATGAGCAACATTGATGGTGTCATCGAACTCATCTGGATCCCGGCATGAGCGTCGTGATGCAAGACAAACAAGCCGGGGCGGGCGGATGCCGAATTCCAGTCCATGTTCCGGAGCCACGCATCCCGCCGTTGCAATGAGGTCCGAGCCTCAACGGTCGTACTGGATCAGATTAAGCTTGAGCCCCATGATGGAATGACGAAGTCGTTCGCATCTTGGCTTTTGGCGTGGCTGCGGAGCCTCGACGGTCTCGGCCATGTGAGACGAAACATGACATGTCTCGGCGCTTCTAACATGTCACCAATGCGCGACCCCAACCTACGATTCTGCAACCTATATCCTTATCCTTCCCTACCGATACCCTCTTGAGCAATTGTCTGTACGACGCGGGCACGATCATCAGACATTGGTCCATTCGACGTCATCTCTTAAATGCTGGAGTTTCCCCCTCTGTACACACATATCCTACTTGTCGAATTGGTGCCGTGTTGCACCTCGCCCTGAACCCCGCCGGCAACGAACACATGAAACCATTGATTGACAAACATTATACATCTCTATTTGTTCGAATATACCGCATATGCGAGATCGGCGTTTTGGCTCGGGCCATGTTGACACTTTGCACGACCACGATGTTTTGGGTTCCGTGGTGCTCTTGCGTTTTTGTTTGGGGGTAGACCTGGAGTTCCTTCGACCGTGGCTGTTTAGCATTTGACGTTTCGTTTTCTTTGGGATGATGGGGACGAGGTAGCTGCATCGTTGGTGGGAGGCGGATGATTGTGCTGGATTCTGCATAGATCAGTGAAGGGTTGTGTACATACAACTGGCCGGCGTGGACGGCATCGTCGCGTTTTCTCTTGCAGTTGCTACAGCAGGCACTCTAGAGCCGCGATTCCAGGATCAGGGGTAAAACCAGATGTGTTTGGATGATGCCTGGGCCTGGCTTAATTGTGCCCTTTTCATGATGTTGTTTGCTGTTGAATATTTTCTATCCACAGTATGGAGCGTTGAAAACGACGCAAAGCTTTGCAGGAGTGCCCGAGGTCTTCGAGAGATGACGGATGAGTCTTGCATCTGATAGACTAGAAGAGCATACCATCATAGCGTTTTTGTCAAAGTGTTCATATTCTCTGGGATATTTCTTGAGCCTCTCTTCCGCCTCGAGGTCTTAGTGATGGGCCTCAGCCATGTGCCCCGCTATGTGGCGGTGCCGCCCGCCGCCAGCCACTATCCGGGATGAGGTCATGCTAGCCTGGCCAAGGTCGGCGGCTTGCCCACAACATTGTCGACCGGCGAAAGAGAGAGATTCAGCGACGACGTTTGCAAGCCGCCGCGATGGCTACGTATGTCTCATTCCTTTGGAGAGGGGGAAAAACGTAGAGTACTGACGTTTCCTAGCACCAGCAACATCCTATCGTTGCCCTTCCGAAAAAGCGCCCACTTGTCCCTCGCGTCAACGATCCGACAGTACATCAACACCAAGTATGACCAGCACCCAGACATGTTCCGCAACGACCTCGAGGTCATCGACGCGTTGCGCAGAGATGCAGTAAATATCAGGGAGCCGCACCCGGCGGGCGCGACGAAGCTGCAGGGGTATTCTGCGCAGTTGGCGTGGATAGGCGGCAAGTTTCCCATCGACGTAAGTGCTCTACGGTCTTGGAAAGAGGTCTTTGTCTGGGATGCGTCACCGAGGGCCATGCTGAAGGTTGTGTATGGTAGATCGGCGCCGAATTTACTTGGTACCCGGCTCTGGGCTACAACACGGAGCGACCCATGGTCCGCAACAACTTAAAGTACGAGCTGATGAACGTCCTGTACAACCTCGCCGCACTCTACTCCCAGCTCGCCGTCAACACCACCCGCAGCACCGCCGAGGGCATCAAGACCGCCGCCAACAACTTCTCCCTAGCCGCCGGCGTGCTCAGCCACATCAAGTCGGCCGTGCTGCCCGAACTGCGCATGTCGGACCCGCCAGAGGACATGGACGAACACACGCTCGAGTCGCTGCTGCAGCTGATGCTCGCGCAGAGCCAGGAGTGCTTCTGGCAAAAGGCCGTCATGGACGGGTACAAAGACGCGTCGATTGCGAAACTCGCCGCCAGGGTGTCGGATCTGTACAACTTAGCGGGCGAGGCGGCGGTCAACAGCGAGGCCATCAGCAGTTCGTGGATACACCATATGTCGGCGAAGCATCATCATTTTGCCGCCGCAGCGCAGTACCGCGCAGCGTGCGATTGCTTGGAGAAGAAGAGGTACGGAGAGGAGGTGGCGCGGTTAAAAGATGCGGTGGCGTGTGTGAACGAGGGTATCAAGGAGACGAGGGGAGGGTACTTGAACAAGATGGTGGTGGACGACTTGACTGGACTGAAGAAGAAGGTGGAAGAGGATCTGAAGCGTGCGGAAAAGGACAATGATATGATCTTTCTCCGTAAGTTACGCGGTCCTGTAGACGGTTTGTTTGCTTGCTGACAGATGACGCAGAGCCCGTGCCGCCGAAGCCCGAGCTCAAGATCCTGGAGAGGGCCAACATGGCCATTGCTCGAACGCCCCCTCAAGTGTCCAAACCCTTCGAGTATTTGGGCGACCAGGCCGAGTTTGGGCCTGCATTGTTCTCCCGTCTGGTGCCATTCTCCGTCCACGTTGCGATATCGATTTACGAAGAACGGCGAGACCGATTGGTGAACCAGAACATCATCCAGGAGCTCGAAACTCTGACAGACAAGATTCACGAGCTGCTATCGTCGCTTGGTCTGCCCGGATCGCTTCAGGCGCTGGAGAAGCCGCTGGGCCTACCGCCAAGCTTAATTCAGCACGCCGAGGAGATCCGTCAAGCTGATGCCATTGGAAGGCTGCAGAGAGGGTTTGCGGACATCGACAAGCTGCGATCGACGGACTTGGCAGTCTTTGAAGAGGGCAAAGCAGCACTGGCGGCGGAGGAAGAGGAAGACCAAAGGTTGCGGATGCATTTTGGAACGGAACGCTGGGCTCGACCCGACAGTCGAAGCGACCCCCAGGGTGCAAAGCTCTGGGGCCACGCCAACGAGATTGAAGGCTACTTCCAGAGCAGCATCAGCAGCGACGGTGTAGTACGGGACAAGTTTGCCGCCATTCAGGACCTGCTGCAGATACTGTCAGGATCGGACCGTGGCCTGCTCGACTTCGTGCCTTCGAGCCGAAGCAAAGAAACGGCAGAAGAGCTGAAGCCAGCAATAGGCCGACTGCGAAGCGCATACAACGACGTTTTGAGGCTGGAGAGCAGACGCAGGAAGAAAGTGGAAAGCCTGCGAGAAAACGCGCGCCGAGACGACATCAAGCCGGACATGCTCAAGGAGGCGGCCCGCCTGGAGCGGACGTACCCGACGACGCCGCTGGTTCCCGCGCACTTTGAGGACTTTTTCGAGCAACGACTGGACCGGCTGTATGAAGTCGAGCTCGAGGGCGTGGACAAGGAGGCCGAGGAGCAGGACAAGCTGCTGTCGCAGGTGGAGCGGGCGAATCGCGAGTTCGAGGCGCAGAAGAAGCAGTTTGGCGACCGCGGGCACCGGGAGCGCGAGCAGGCGCTGCAGAAGCTCGACACGGCCTACTTCAAGTACAAGGAGATTGTCAATAACCTCGAGGTGGGGAGGAAGTTCTACAACGACCTCAACAAGATTGTGGGACAGGGCTTCAGGGACGTGGTCAAGGGGTGGGCGGCGCAGCGGAGGATGGAGGCGAGGGCGCTGGAAGAGTAAGTGCATGCTTGGTAGTGTTTGGGCGTGATGTGTGACTGACGGGGTGATAGGGAGCTCAACATGCCGCCGCTGTCGAATCTGAACTTGTCGAGTCAGGCGCCGCAACATCCGACGTATGCGTCGCAGCCACAGCAGCCGCCGCCGTCTCATCAACCCGTTCATCAACCGATGCACCAGCCTGTGCATAGCCCTGCGCATCAACCCATCCACAGCCCGGCCGCCGCATCAATCCAGTCATGGGCTGGTGCCAGTGATTACAACATGCAGCAGCCGCAACCGATGCCGCCTCAGGTCAACCCCATGGGTAGGGGAGCCATGTGGACTCCGGGCATGGGAATCAGGTTCGGTGCCGGAGGGTCGCCGGCGCCGGGACAGGCCGGGCATGGCGCTGGGACGCCGCAGGGTCAGGGGTCGACGTGGAACCCAAGCTCGGGTATCAAGTTTGGCTGATGCGCATACACGAATGGCTACGAGATGAAATGAAGAGACAAAGTGTATTATGGAGGAATACCTCAGGTTCAACTAGCGATGGCCGAGGAATGTATCGTACATATTAGGTATCTAGACAAAGGGAATATTGCGTGAAAGGCAGAGGGATATCTAAAGCGTCATCATCGACTCGTACAAAACCAACCCCAACCAGTCGAACCCGTGCCAGCCTAAGCCGCGCTGTGGCTTGCGGCCGGCTTGTCCTCGCCGTCCATGGCCTTGACGCCGGCGTTCATCTTGCCGAACTGCCACTCGGGCAGGGTGATGCCTGTCTGGTCGTTGATGGTGGTCATGAGCGGCGGCAGCATCTGGTAGACATTGCGCATGGTCTCGGTGGCGTCGCCAGAGCCGGTGCCGGCGCCGCCAGTGTTCCATACGGAGATCTTGGGCTCGAGGCCGCGGATGGCCTCGGCGTTGGCGCGCGCGAGCTCGACGTGGGTGCCCTTCTCAAGCATCAGGTACTGCAGCAGGCCCTGGGGGCCGCCGAAGGCGTGGGCCAGGCGGCCGTAGGCATCGGCCATGGCGGCCACACCCTCGGCCTCCTTGGAACGGCGGACGAGGTCGGCCTCGGCGGCCTGCTGGGTGGCGTAGTTGCTGGCGTCGGCCTCGGTGCGGGTCTGGAAGGCGGCGGCCTCGGCGGCCAGCTTGATGGCCTCCTGCTTGGCGCGGGCGTCGGCGGCCACCTCGTACGCGGCGGCGTCGGCAGCCTCCTGCTTGCTCTCCCTGGCGATGGTGGCGCGGACGACGTCGGTGGCGCGCAGGCGCTCCATCTCGGCGGCGGCGCGCTTGATCTCGACCAGCTTCTTGAGGTCCTCGTCCTTGCTCTGCAGCTCCCTCTGGGCCGTGACCTTTGCGATCTCGACGTCGCGCGACAGGCCGGCCTCGCGGGTGTGCAGGTGGGCCTCGGCCTGGGCGCGCTCGATGTCGCGCTCCGTCTTCTGGACGGCCGTCTCGGCGTTGATCTTTGCGATCTCGCGGTCCTGCTCGCCGCGGCGCTGGGCCTCGCCGACGTTACCCTTGAGCTGGGCCTCGGCGACGTCTATGCGGGCCTGGTTGGTGGCGCCCTCGTGGGCCTTGCGGGACAGCGACTCGAAGTAGACCGAGTTGGGGGCGTCCTTGAGCTCCTTGACGTTGGCGTTGTAGATCTTGAGGCCGAACTGGTCGAGCTCGCCCTGGATGCTGCGGAAGATGCGGCGCTTGAACTCCTCGCGCTCACGGAACAGCTCCTCCATGGTCAGGCTGCTGACGAGCACGCGCGTCTCGCCCTCGATGATGCCCTTGACGATGTTCTCGACGTGAGTGCGCTGGCCGACGCCGGGGGCCTTGGCGTCGCCCGACTCGGCGATGAGCATGGCGTACTTCATGAGAGCATCGCCGCGGTCCTCCCTGCGGACGCCGCTGTAGGACGAGTCGGCGCCGTCGTCGGAGTCGCCGAGGTGCTGCTGCTTGGTGTTTGCGCCGCGCTGGTTGACGTCCGGGCCGACGGTGAAGACGACGGGCAGGCTGAACTGGAGCTTCTCCTTGGTCATGGCCTGGAGGTCCATGGCGTAGTCGTGCGGCTGCACCGAGAAGCGCTTGTAGCGCTGGAAGGGGAGCACCCACGCCGCCTTTGTGATTTTGACGGTGCTGATGCCCATGCCTGCGAGGGGGGGTTGTTAGCGGAGCCGTGTTTAGGTGAGCGGGAGAGGGGAGACGGACCAGTGATGGCGAGGTACTCATCGGGGGCAGAGACTTTGTAGGACATGGTGGCGGTTGGGTATCTAGAAGGAAAAGAGGTGTTGTAGATGTGAAGTGCGTGAGGATATCTGCTGCCTGCAGATGCTGGATGTGGTTGTGAGGCTCAAGCTGCGAAAGATGCCGAGGAACAAAGTGATGTTTGACAGAGAGGGGGAGCAGATGTACAAACGCCGGGTCACCGGTCCATTATATAGACATCAAGCCATATCGTGAATAGAGTCTCCGAAGGGCTGGAGTTAGCCCAACCGAGCAAACAATGAACGCCAAGCCACACGAAGCGCGGGCTGACTGAGAGCCCTTTCTCCATCCATCTTCACGGCATTGTTTGCGTGGCGCAGGTTACAAAAGCGAGACCACCAGGCAGCCCCTCCCCCCCCGGCACACTAAAGTGCCTGTCACGAACCTTGACAGTGCTTGTAGCCGCGGTGGGCTCACAGGCCTGCCGCGCCCCTTCTGGAAGGATGCCGCATTGGGCAGGATGAGTCCGTCGCCAAAGGATCGAGGCTGCGCCCGAGAGTGGAGGCTTTCGGTGGTTCGGACGTGGGGTCACGCGGGAGGCTGTGGGGTTCGGGGGGAGGCACGTGATGCGGGTAGGAGTGAATGCGGAGATGGAATGCGCCGCCAAGCGCCAAGCGCAGAGGCTGAACAGGGTCCGGTGATGGGCTATTGGCTGGGCCTGGAAAGAAACCGGAAGTCGATGAACAGAAGGGGGGGATACGGGTGGCTGGTCCACATGTTCAGACGCAGAGCGCATGAATGAGCATCCGTGTAGCCGGGCCTGAGCGGTAACAAGGCGGTTCAGCGACACGAGCCGCCGTGAATCTGCCCTGTCCCCTAAAACAGCCCGCCTAAGCCTAAGTAAGACTCGCTCAAAGAGAGGGGGGTAAAGGATTAGGTGTATAGTGCATATTATGGCCCCTGACAAGATAACGACTTGAGCCCGGTTAGCTCAATCGGTAGAGCGTGAGACTTTTACGAAAGGATTCGCGATCTCAAGGCTGCGGGTTCGACCCCCGCATCGGGCAGTCTTTTGTTCCAGATCTCATTTATTTTGGATAAAGTCTTACCTTTTCGCCGCTGGCTTTTCGGCACTACTTTTTATTTATTTTTATTCATTCCTTGCTCGAACATGCGCTTCCGGTTGTTTGTGTGTGGTGTCGCAGCGTGGTATTGGTGCGCGCCGGATATGGTTTGCTTGGCTCCGGGCCGGAAGAGGCATCAACCCTGTCCATCCACCGTAAACACCTGACGCGGGGATTAAGCGGGATTAGGGGGAGTGCAGGGGTTTGTCTGGGCATTTTTTCTCTTGCTATTCTCCCAGGCATTTTGCAATATCGTCAATACGGCAACGATCGTTCATGTTACTACATGCTACATGGCCCTGTAGAAGCCTTTCCCACCACCTTATAGCTACCTTGATAAGAACAAACCGCAAAGCATGACACCCGCTGTGCAACATAACTTTCCACCTCGGAGCACAAAGTGCCTTGTCCCCAGATCGGCCAGCGGAGTCGGCCGTGCGGTGCTGCTGCGCCCCGGGATGGACCCCCTTGCATCAGGCGCCGACCGGCTGCCCGACCGGCACCCCATATCCGGGCTGAGGGTCTTGGCTTTGAGTCATCCGGGCTGAGGCTGATCTTTAGTGGGACGGGGACATTGATGGCATGATGATGGATTGTTGATCGTGAATTGACTAGTGTTCTCATTACGTTGGTGGGCAACCATAACCTTCGTAGCCTCATAAGTCGTCCTGATACAACGCCGGCCCTTAGGCAGACGCAGCATCGTCCATCTTGCCCTCGGACACAAACACCTCGGTAGCTGGCTTCCTGTTCCTCCTCCTGAGCAGGAAAAACACCAGTCCAGCAACACCCACCACGGCCAGCGTCACCATGGCGCCCACAACTCCCGCCACGGCATTCGACATGCCGCCTCCTCCGCTGCTGCTGCCGCCGTCCTCATCCTGAGTGGCGTACGCCGAGCAGAAGTCGGCCTCGCTGCTGCACACGTCGCACCACGCGCCCACGTCGGTGATGGCCCGGCTCCGCATCTCGCGCGCGAACTCGCCCCACGGCATGCTCTCGTCGGCGCGCCCGAAGAGCGGAAACGGCCGCAGCGGGGCGCCGGCGTCGGAGCCGTTGCGGAACAGGAAGCGCACCTGCAGGTCGTCGTCGTCGGCAGGGAAGGCCTGCGCGCCGTCGTCGGCGGTGAAGAGCTCGAACGCCATGGTGCTCGCGTAGTCGGGCAGGCCCGCGAAGTCGCCCGACGCGCTCGTCAGGCCCGCCACGGAGAAGAAGGCCAGGAAGGTGTCGTAGGAGCCCGCCAGCAGCGAGAATTTGAGCCGGCCCGCGCTCGACACCGTCTCGCTGAGCTGCGCGAGCACGACGCCCGCCAGCGTCTGCCCGCCGATGGACCGCGCGGGCATGCTGGCGTTCATGTTGTGCCCGGCCTCCCAGCGGTCGGCCAGCACGCGCAGCTGGTACATGTCGTCGTCGGAGACGGCCGGCGCCGAGGCGTTGTGGATGCGGGCGACGTTGATCAGGTCGAAGATTTCGTAGGCGTTGGCGTAGCTGAGGTCCTCGGGCTGGAAGTCGTAGACATCTCGCAGCGAGTTCCAGAAGCCCGCGTAGAAGCTGCGCGTGGCCTCAAGCGTCTGCGCGTACTCGTCGCTCTGAGCGTACGACTGCTGTGCCGTGCTGGCCGCGGGGCACATGTCGTCGCCCTTGATCCAGATGGAGTCGGGCGAGTCGTCGTTTTCGCCGTGCAGCACGACGTACTGGTAGCCATCGAGGGGCGCCGCGTAATCGCTGCCGTTATTGAGCGTCTGCACGGCGGCCTCGTCGTCGCCGCCCAGCGGCGGGTACAGGCCCTGCAGGAAGGCCGTGGCCGTGTTGAGCAGCACCTTCTGGTCCGGCGCGCTGGCGTAGATCTGCGAGGGCACGTAGACGTCCTCGGAGATGCCGAGGATCTGCTTGGGGGAGTCGCCGGCCAGGTAGAGCGCCTGGTAGTCGGCGCCGACGCGGTAGTTCTGCTGGAAGCCGAGCGTGGTCAGGCCGTAGCCCGGGTAGTGCTTGGAGGTGCGGTCGCCGTGCCGGGAGAAGACGGTGACGCCGAGGATGGTCTCGGCGACCGCCGAGGGGGCAGCCAGGGCGGCGAGGAGGGCGAGCTTAGGTGCCATTGGTGTGCGAGGCTGGAGGCTGGAGGCTGGTGACAACGCGTGAGGTGAGTCGACTGCCGGTCGGACCAGGCTCTGGCCGGGTGTCCAGCGCTTTAAAGCATTCTTTGGCATTATCTAGTCCGCCGTCTCCCGTCCAGTCCCGCGAGCGGGGAAGCAGCGGCTTCCCCCGTCTTAGCCAAAAGAGGCCATCAAGCCTAAACCGTCCCCGACGATCCGAGAGATAGCTCAAGCCCGGCAGGCCGTGATTGGACCAAGCTCGCAAGAATGAGGTGTTTTACAAGTCCCGCCCGATGGGCCGATATCTAGCGGTTCAAGCTACCCATCTCCACACCGGGAGCTTGACAGGCCAATCCCATGGTGAGGGGATGCCTTTGCAGACGGCGATAACCCCCACTTGACACGGCTTGCTCCAAGGCCCCGCGGAAATGTCGGCATTCTCGTTGTCGGTCGGTGAGGTGAGAATGACGATAGGGAGACTGTCCGGCGCCCCCAGTTGCCGCGGAGTCGCTGCTTCGATAACGGCCAAGAGGGCGTAGCCTGGAGCTGTAATGCTTTGGTGGAGATAAAACGAAGCAAGCGTAATGACAAATGGATGATGCACATTTTGAGCTGGGCTGCCCGTCATCCCTAGCGTGAGACGACAGGGTAAGCAAGGCCAAGCTTAAGACGGAAGCTTAACATTTCACATTTCATCTCATATGAACGATAATCATGCCTCCAATGCTCCATCCGGCCTAACGATTTCGATACAGACTCAGCCGGAATTGGGTGTCAGCCTGCAACACTCGCATAGTAGAAAGGGCACGATAGCTGCAAGACGACACCACTACAGCGTTCGAACCAAGCTTCATTCTGCGCCGGTAAATTCGAATCTGTATTCATCTTCCTTGAAATTGTTCATCTGCTTTCTTCGCTTGGGGAATTGACCTCGTGGCAAACTGGCATTGTCCCCGGGGGAGCGGGGCATGTAGACTCTGCTTCAACTACGTACTTCTCCTACCGTCTGACCACTAAACGAAGAAGCACACTCTTTCACGCTGCTTCAAACTGCCCCTTGCACAGTGGCATGAATCTATTCAGCTGTAATTTGTATACGACTTGCCTTGTATTAGTTTCAACGTAAAAGAGGCAGCAACTCCGGCCTCGGGACCGGGGTTCGGCCGATCGACCCCCGAACCCACCCCACCTCCTCCCCCGCCGGCATCGCTGCCGACCCAGCTCGCGCCCTCCGCCCACGACACGACGTCCAGCTATGCGTCCTGTCCTCCCTCCAGCCCTCGCCCTGCACGCAACTTCGTCTTTCCCCCTCAGATCCTCCCTCGGACACTTCAGACGAGCCTACGCACCCGACACACGCCGCCGCCGCCGCACCGCCAACATGAAGCTCCTCTACCCGACCTCGCTCGCCCTCGACGTCGCCAGCATCCAGGGCTTCCCCGCCTCGGTGCACGCCTACGACGTCAAGGCGCCCATCCCCGAGGAGCACGCCGACGCCGACGTCCTCGTAACCTGGACCAACACCCCCGACAACCTCAAGGACGCCGCCGCCCGCCTTAAGAACCTGCGCTGGATCCAATCGCTCGCCGCCGGGCCCAACGACGTGCTCAGCGCCGGCTTCGACACGAGCAGGATCACCGTCACCACCGGGTCCGGGCTGCACGACCACACGGTTGCCGAGCACACGCTGGGCCTGCTGCTGGTCGCGGCACGGCGATTCCATGAGATGCGCGATTCTCAGCTGCGGGGGCAGTGGCCTGGCCACCTGGGCGGCCCGCAGCCCGATCGCCCCGCGGGGGCCTTCACGACGCTGCGCGACGCCCGCGTGCTCATCTGGGGCTACGGCAACATCGCCAAGGCCCTCACCCCTCACCTCGTCGGCCTCGGCTCCACGGTCCGTGGCGTCGCCCGCACCCCGGGCGTGCGCAACGGCATCGAGGTCTTCGCCGAGTCCTCCCTGCCCGAGCTGCTCCCCCAGACGGACGCCCTCGTCATGATCCTGCCGGGCTCCGACGCCACCAAGCACGCCCTCAACGCCGACCGCCTCAAGCTGCTGCCCAAGCACGCCTGGGTAGTCAACGTCGGCCGCGGCACGAGCATCGACGAGGAGGCGTTGGCGGATGCGCTCGATGGCGGCGAGATTGGCGGCGCCGCCCTCGATGTCTTTGACAAGGAGCCGTTGCCCGAGGGCAGTCGGCTGTGGAAGACAAAGAATACGTTTGTGTCGCCGCATGCCGCGGGGGGGAGGCCGCAGGGCGCCGAAGGGCTGATTGCAGAGAATTTGAGGAGATTTGCTGCCGGTCAGCAGTTGAAGAATGTGATTTGAATACTACATATCAAGATAGGACAAATAGGGCCCAATACGACCAATTCATTGCTTCATAAGCTATCCTGAGTACCCAGACAAAAAAAACAATAAATAAAAAGAAATACGACTATCGCTCCTCAGCAAACGTCCCCCGCAGCGGCTCCGATTCGTAGCTTGCATTCTCCTTCTTCATATGTTTATCGAAGCTCTGCGTCGACATCTGCACTTTATCAAACAGGCTCCTGTCGAGCACGGGCGCCGCCGCGGGCATCTGGCCCCTGGAGCGCGCCAGCTCCGACTGTAGCGTGTAGTTGTGCAGCGCGAGGCTCGACGCGATCTGGAAGGCGCTGCGGATCTGCCGCCCGTTCCAGCAGCCCGAGGAGCGGGCGAGCTCCTCGTAGTGCTCGGTCGCGAACTCCAGCAGCTCAGCCTCCTTGATGACGAGGGCAGGCTCGCCTGTCATGCGGTGGCGCTCCGATTCCATCTCCTTGAGCTTGGTGATGTTGAGGCGGAAAATGTCACGGGTCTGGGCCTTGTCGAGGGGTGGCTGGGTACGATGTTAGCAAGAGATGGTAGGGGTTATAGCAAAGGAAGAAACTCACGTAGTACAGGGACAGGTGGATACGGGACTTGAACGCCTCGTCGATGGTGCCGACTCGGTTCGTCGTCAGGAACAGCAGGCCGTTGTAGTACTCGAGCACGCGCAGAAACACCGATACCAGCGCATTGCGCTTCATGTCGGACCGCGAGCGTTGCGCCAGGAACACGTCCGCCTCGTCCAGAAGCAGCACGCAGTCCCACAGGTGCGCTAGGCGGAACACGTTCTTGAGCGACGACTCGACCTCGTGGGGCGTCAGGCCGAGGTCGCCGCAGGTAATGACAAACAGCGGCTTGCGGTTCTCCATGGCCACCGCCTCGGCCGTCGCCGTCTTACCGACACCGGGGACACCGTGGAGCAGGACGACGAGACCGCGACCCTTGCCCTGGATCAGATCCTGGCCGGGACCCTCGGTGGCGGCGTCGGCGTAGCGGCGCTCCAGGGCCTTCTTCTGGAAGTGCGACATGACCAGGCCGCGCACCACGTCCTTGTACTCGCGCTGGATGCGGAGGTTCTCAAACACACCCGGCTCGCGGCGGACCGGCTTGAGCAGGTTCAGGTCGATTGGCAGGAAACGCCTCTCGCGCAGGGCGTACGCGAACATGCGCTTGGGTAGAAGCACCAGGTCCTCCTCGCGCAGCTTGAGAGCCTGCGGGTTCGTCTCGAACGTACGCGAGCCCTTGGTGCGCACCTTGAGGAAGCTGTCGGCCGACAGGTTGTCGCGTCGCTGGCGCACCTCGATGCCGTCGGCCTTTTGCACAATCTCGTTCTGCGCGTAGGCGCGCGACTGGCGGGATCCGTCGAACCAGTGCTGGATCTGCATGTCGTCGTCGGTGATCTCGCACTTGATGCTCTTGTTGACGGACAACTGGTGGAAGACGGGCCGCCAGCCGGGCATGCGCTGGTACGCCTCGGTCAGGTCGACCATGACATCGCTTTCGACAAACTCCGGATGGCGCATCTTCTGGTAGTCCTCGGTCTCGAGCAGCTCCTCCTCGGGCTCGGTGTGGTACCAGGGCGGGTTGCGCGTCAGCGTCCAGGCGCTGTACTGCTGGTGCGCATCCGTGAGGTAGCTCTCGAACTTGCGGCCCTGCTCCTTGAGCGATTCGAGCAGCTGCTGGTAGTTCTGGCGGTAACGGATGGGATACACCTCGAGTGAGTCGATCTGGCGTTCGCCGATGAAGTTGCTAATCTCAAACTTCCTCCGGACCGCTCCGTAGTTGTTGCCGTCGTGGTCGATGTAGTACGCCGAGAGCTTGAACTTGGACTTGTCGTCGAAGCTCTCCATCTCATCGGCGAACCAGCCCCAGTTGGGCGAGTTGCCCTGGGCATCCGTGTCCGGGACCCGCACTCGGTAGACGCGCCAAACCTCGTGGTAACGGCCGCCGTTCTCGCCTGCCGCAGGCATGTAGATGAGGTCGCCCACACGGAAGAGCGACCACAGGTCGTCGAAGCAGACACGGTCGGTGGTGCTACCCTCGAATCGGTTGTACAGGGGCATGACCTCGCTGTCGATGAAGTTGACGTAGGCACGCATGTCGCGCAGGGCCTCGGGGCTGTCCATTGCAGTGACAAAGTCCTCGTCGGCATTCGAGTCAACAGACAGTAGGGATTCCGTATCACTGCAATCATCGTCCTCGTCCTCTTCGTTGTCGTTCTGGCCGTGTTGGGCGTCGCTCGTCAGAGGAATCTCGACTTCCTCGGCCGGTGTGACATCGTCAGTGCTGGAAGCATTGTCGAACTCCTCATAGTCGGCCCATTTCTCCTCGAGAGTTGCTAGGATCTCGCGCATCTTGGGCTGGAAGTAGACAAGGGCCTTGAAGGGACGCATGAAGGTGCGGGGAGTTGATCGCTGCTCCGTGTCGTTGATCAGAGACGTCAGGTGGCCCAGGATGGGCTGTGACTGGATGCGGATGCGCTCAATCTGGGTGTCGGTAGGCAGAAGACCATCGCCCTTCTTGTCGCGCCTGATCTTCTCCTGGGGATCGGCCTTTGCCCTGCGGTCAAAGACATTGTCACGAAGGTTGAGGTACTTCTGGCGACTGCGCGCCTGCTCTTCGCGGCGGCGGAAGCCCTGCTCACGACGGATTTGCGCCTGCAGGCCCGGTCCGGCCATGAGGACGTCCACGGCGTAGTCGGGCTCATCGAGATCCTGGAAACGGTTCTTGAAATTCTCAAAGTTGACCTTGCGAACCTCGGGGATCTTGGGCCGCCATTTGGCGGCGGTTCTGTAGCCGTCGGCGAGGATGCGCTCGCGGCGCTCCGCCTCCTTCTGCAGGGCCTGGATCTCGAGCTCCTGCTCACGGCTGGAGCGGTAGGTAGGCTGGTTCGTCTTTTTGTGGCCGCCGGCCTGGTTCGCCATAAATGCAAGCATCGGAAGCTTTCCCGGTGCCCTAGGCTTGCCGTTGTGTTCTCTGCTTTTGGGAGCCATGATAGAAGTTGGTTGAAAAGGAGGCACAACAAACAAACAAGATGCAGAATTAGTGCAGACTTGAGACAACCTCAAGAGTGCTATCAAGAGTGATGAGAAAGGTATTTGAGTCTTATGCTAAGGCGACCATCTTATACAACAGCAGCTTCTCACGATCGCTCGCCCGCTTGAGCTGAAACGCAAGATTTGTGGTCACTGACTCACCGCCGCAGGCAGCACAGCGGGCCAAGACGTAGGACGACGCAGGCATGGCCATCCCGAGCCGCAACTCTGGCATATCACATCCGATCGAGCGTGGGGAGAGATAGACCGTGCATGCACCGCTAAAATCTCACGAGCCTCTGCCCCTCTCCGTTTAGGCAGCCAGGCCAGTAGTTGCCAGTGGAAAAACATGCCGGCGTCTGGGGTGTAGCCAGTCGTGGCAGACTAGGCCCCGATAGGCTTGCCGGACCCCAGACCGTCGGGGCTGTGGCCGGGCAAGGCAGATTGTGGGCAGACCGTCCACTCCGTGCGCTTGTCCCAAAATGGCGCTATCATGGGGTTGTAAGGCTGAGGCAAGTCTCCGAGTGGCTGGCTCTTCGTAGTTGCGCCCGCTGCGGCGCAACGGTGATGGCGTCGATGAGCTGTACGCAAACGGCGCTGGGCCCCAAGTTATGCACTGGCCGACCAGTTAGGCCTCTTGGTGCTGGTGAACATGCTCCAAAGGTCGAGAGTACAGAACGACCGCTGTGAGGATGGTTGAAGCAATGGAAGAAAAGCGGAAGCAGAAGAGGCTAGCCAGAAGAATTGGGGAGACAGGGGAGAGAATTGTAGGGAACTCTGTTCATGGGGGTTTCCACAGAACGACTCAAGTGTAGAGGCAGTTAGAAGTTATTGTTAACGACTGTAGGCCTCGAATCTAGCGACGCTGGTGATAGAGTGATAGATGGTGCTTGCAGAAGCTTCGAAAACCAGAAATGCCACTTTGCAGTAGCATATAGGGTAGGTCAAGTGGTCCGCGACCCCCCCGTACAGGGTAGGCTCATTGCCCGCAAGTGCCAAGGTGGAGCCGTACGTCATCGTGATTGGATAATTCCAGCACATTCTAGCAGCATCCACTATCTTCCAGAACTAGCTGGCGATTGCTTCATTCGACTGCCGCTGTCAGTGCGCAGGTGGCGTGGCGATTCGAGCATTTTCCAGAGGTGCAGTTAGCAGCCATAACGAACCTGCTGGAAACCTCCCGCGATATGGCTTCCAGGTATAAAGTGAAGCCTCCGATGCGATCAAGTTTCCCTCTCTGCATCATCAGCACACAGCACAGCACAACAAACACAACAAACAAAACACCAACAACGACGCTCTAAGCAACACACTCAACGCTCATAACCACTCTCACCTTGAATACAAACAACATCTCATCTTCTTCCAAACCTTTCAGAACAACCCAATCAACCACAATGGCCTTCTTCCCTCGCACCATCTACAACACCGACACCTCCTTCACCCCCCTCTTCCGCCTGCTCGACGAGTTCGACAAGTACTCTCGCAACGGCAACGGCAACGGCTCCTCGTCCTCCCCTGAGCGCCGCTCCGCCATGTCGCACTGGCAGCCGCGCTTCGACGTGCGCGAGACCGACGCCGCCTACGAGCTGCACGGCGAGCTCCCCGGCATGGCCAAGGACAACCTGACCATTGAGTTCCCCGAGCCGCAGACCCTCGTCGTCCGCGGCCGCACCGAGCGCACCTACACCGCGGGAACACCCCCCGCCGGCCTGCTCGAGGAGAACCAGCAGCAGCAGAAGTCCATCGAGGAACGCCGCAATTCGCACCAAGCCACCGTTGAGGACGACCGGGAGGAGGCTGGAGGCAAGACCAGCACCAGCGACTGGGAGGCTGTGGAGAAGCACGACGCCGCTGCCCAGAACAAGCAGCAGCAGCAGCAGCAGCCCGTCGACAAGGCCAGGTACTGGCTTTCGGAGCGCAGCATCGGCGAGTTCTCCCGCACCTTCAACTTCCCCACCCGCATCGAGCAGGACGGCGTCTCTGCCAACCTGAAGGACGGCATCCTCTCCGTCATCGTGCCCAAGGCTAAGAAGCACGAGCCCCGCCGCATTGCCATCAACTAGACCAACGCGCTACGAGGGGAAACAACAAACGGGTGGATCAGTCCGGCATGATCGGAGGAAGCACGCGGGAATGTGGAAGGAGACGAACGAGTTTCAGTTTTGGTCTGGTTTTGATTTTTTACATGCATTGTTTGGCGCTGGAAGGGATATTTAGGCGATGATAACGATTTTGTCTGTATTGCGGTGATCAATACTTTCACTCCATTTTCAGGTAGTTGAATTCAAACAAATCACACAATCCGCTACGATCGCAATGATAAAAAAAATAAAAATAAAAATGATAGCCATAACAAGGAAAGTTCCAATATAAAGAATGTTCATACTAAAACTATATCCATTCTTGTGCCATCGCCCCCTCATCCACGTAGCTGCATTTCCCAAAAATTCTTAATGCTCAGCACACTCACACTTTGTCTGTCCGTCCCATGTCTTGGCCGTCGCCTTCCGTTTCAACATCGTCCCTCTCCCTGCAGCCATGTCCGTTTTGTTTCCCAAACTAAACTCAAATCATCATAAGATAGCGAGCCGCGGACTTGACCCAGCCAGCTAGCTTCGCGTCGATCTAGTTCCACTTTGGCGTGTTTCCAAATCGAGATAGGCTCGGCAGATCCGCAGGTCCCGTTTCTTTTCCTTTGTTTTAATCGGGCTGCTATGATCCGTAGACGACGGCAGCTTTAAGCAGACAAATTCGAGCCTCGGCTCAAAATACGACTCATCACCCCACGCACCCCTTCATAGCAAAGGGCTACAATTCTGTCATTTTTGGTTCGTCAGTTCGTTTCAGGTGCTGCTCTTAGTGGCTATGTCTTCCCGCTCGTACGAAAAGAAAGCAAGTTTCAGAAGTTCCTCGATTGGGATCTGCTTACATAGAATGCACTGGCGTCAGAAGAGCCATCGGTCCACTGGTTCCTTGGCGTCGTGGAGCGCCTAATCGGGGAATTCTCGCGAACTAAGCAGACAAGTCGCAACCAGGCCATACCATGTGTGTTGGCACAGGGTCTCGTGGCCATGCCGCAGGGACTGGACTCTGTATGCACCCCGCACCCGTCAAGATGCAAGGTGCCTGTAGTGTCAGATGCAGTCATGTCAAAAGCTCTTGCTCGAACGGGCAACGGTGGGATGATTGCCATTGGCAGCGGGGGATGATGGAGGGGCATATCGGACGACAGGGGAGTCAACGTGACTCGCGATACACTGTGCAGACAAGGAGCGAGATCTTCGCCAGCATCATGCATAACCCTAGCATCGGAGCACTTTGACGAATTGTGGATTCGATCTGACAGGGCAGACCTGGACAGCAACGGCAGCAAACACGACTTGATAGGACGACACACGGAGCGAGGGCCATCCACATTGACCAAGATGCGGAGTGCAGGAAGGCGGCTCCCCCCTGCCAACGTGGTACGACGACGGGGGATAGATCAAGTGCCGTGCACTGCTGAGCCTGACTCCTCATCAAGGCGCACAGTCTATCTTTTCAACCAAGCGTCCAAGCCGAGGCTCATGCCCCGACTCCCCCCTTTCCAGGATGCTCTCTTTGCTACTGGAGCCGAGGCTCAAAGCTCTGGGCGGTGTTGAATGGTGAGAGCTTCATGTAGAGGAGTTGCAGATTCGCAAACTACGACGTGTTAGGCATAACCTGTTTCCATCCCATCTTCAACAACCAAAGGACTCGTTTGTGAGCATCGACAAGCTGTAAGAAGATGCTTCAAACTATAAAGATGTCGTTGGACTCCACGTCTTTAAGATTGGATCATCACTCGCCTCATCTTCAACCTTCAGCCAGGAGCTTTAAACACCTTCACTTCCTCAAACCAACCCTCACCTCGTACCACCTTCAAAATGAAGTTCTTCGCTGCTCTCCCCTTCATTGCCGGCCTGGTCGCCGCTGCACCCCTCGACCTCGCTGCTGCCGTCGCCGAGGTTGAGGTCCGCGACGTGGAGCTCGAGACTCGCCAGACGAGCACCACCTCCAACGAGCTTACTCTTGGCCTCAGCTCGCGCTGCCCGCAAGCGATCCTCATCTTCGCCCGTGGCTCCACCGAGCTCGGCAACATGGTAAGTCAACACTCGGAGCCGTCCTCACTGGTTCGGCCTGGCTAATGTATCGGATAGGGAAGCACCGTGGGACCGGACCTTGCCAACAGTCTGGAGAGACAGGTTGAGAGCCTTTGGGTCCAGGGTGTTGGCGGCCCCTACGACGCAACCCTTCTTGGCAACAATGCCATCCGAGGCTCGCCCGAGTCTTCCATTGCCGAGGGTGTGCGTCTCTTTAATCTGGCTCGATCCAAGTGTCCCAACTCTGCCATCGTCGCCGGCGGCTACAGGTCAGTGACACCCTTCACCTTCTCTTCGCCTGCGATATGCTAACGGCTCTACAGCCAGGGTGCTGCCCTCATAGCCGCCGCCGTCAGCGACCTCAACGCCGCCACCAGAGAGGCCGTCAACGGCGTCGTGCTCTTCGGCTACACTAAGAACCTGCAGAACCGCGGCCGCATCCCCAACTACCCCGCCGACCGCACCCGCGTCTACTGCGCCATCGGCGACCTGGTTTGCCAGGGCACGCTCATCGTCGTGGCGCCTCACCTGACCTACGGTGATGACGCCCGCGGCCCGGCCGCCTCTTTCCTTGCCGGCCAGATCTAGGCCAAAAAGGATTTTTGCTCCGCAGGCGGAGGTTGAAGTGAAGATGAGCTGCGTGTGGATGAGGATGGAGGATGACTTATGAGTGATGGGTAGGGGTTGATGGGACTTTTCTTTAACATTTTCTTCTTGTGGATCTTTTCTTACTGTGATAAAATCACATTTTTACATAGCTTTGGCCAATAGCACATATGCTCAAACGTCTCTCCCGAGGGATCCGAATGATGTGAATTGCACTTTTCGAGACGACGTGACACTTCAGAAGAAACCGTATGCAGCAGTCGCAGTTCAAAAGAAGGCCCGAAATTTTAGAATATCAAACCAAAGTGATAGGGACCATTTTACTCACCTTGTCTCTATTCGTGGCTGTGGGTGTGCTGTCCTGAGGTAATCAATAATCCTTCTCTAAATCAATCTATCCGTGAAACATTCAACCCGCATCCCATTGTCTCTGGATTCATCTCAGATGCTCTTCACATACTCCTCCTACAAGTGGTCTATCAGGAACAATGTTTCGACGGTTTTGGAGGGGCGGCTCCGCCCCTCTGAGCCTGCGGTGCAGCCCTATAACCCCCTCCGATCTTGCTTACAGCATTTTGTAGCTCTATGAAATCGCCGCAACCGACTTCGAGGGCCACTAGTTGGAGCTGGGCCACCTCAAACGCTGCACGGACTGTCTGAAGCGGGTTTCTCATGTTTTGTCGATCTTTCTTGGCTAAAAGCACGGTCCCGTCGGTGCTGGAGCGGTCGTCGAGGATGACGAAGTAGCGGGCTGTGGGAAGGTATTCGGCAACTTCATCGGCTGACTTGGCGAGGAATGGCGTAGAAAAGGGCCGGAGCGAAGGTGGTGGGGGGTGGTCCGGAATCAGTGCCTTTTTATCTTCGACGTGGGTGATGACGACGAAGCTGCGGGGACTATTTGGTACTATTCGATTGTGGTGGTGGCGTGACTGGTCAAGAAGGCTCTCAATTACCTTGACCGAAAGAGGTCAGTAATTCAGAAATGGGATGATCTCGAAACAAGGGGGTTTACAGAAAGAGGCACCTTTGCTGTACAGCAAACAGGAATCGCCGACATGGCTGCGCGGACAATGTGGTGTGCTATGTCAATGCGAAACAAAAGTCTACTTGCTTTACGTCATACTCAGATAAATAGTATATGCCGCCAAGAATAAGCGTGTGGTCATTGAATGCTTCGGATAAACGGAAAGCCCTTGAATACAATCACTAGGTTGAAAGCATGTGCCCTGGTGTCTGGCGAAGTCATCGTGGCTTTGGGAGTTGTAGCAGTACTATGAGAATTGAGTGCTATCTAATCGCACCAACTGACAAGGACAGAGCGAAAATGTTAGGAAAACAGCCAGGTAATGTTCATCACTTAGTCTGAGGATCTCTGGAATGCATGTGTAATTTTTTTTTATTTTTTATTTTATTTGATTTTTTGAAGAGGAAAAAAAAAACCACCTCCGCAGAGCATAATCTAGCATCGAACTTGTTGGAGCGGCAATGAACAATATCTGCGGCAGAGGCCAAAATGAAGAAAATTTACAAGCAATAAATTACCATCACATGTCGAGTGCATGGCGTTTGTTTTCCGAACATATGCGAGGCGACGAAATGATTCCGGAGACCGGCTAATAAGGATGCGTATTAGCACTCGGCTCGGCTCGGCCATTAGTCAAGCTAACTCCCCTTCGTCACATCAGCGGCATCTCCCACTCACCAGCATCTCCTTCAACATGTCGAAAGCGCAGAGCCTGCTGCGGGCCTACCCCTGGCTCGAAGCCCCGGTCATTGTATCGGCGCCGATGAGGGTCTTGTCGGGCGCCAAGCTCGCCGTCGCCGTGACGCGCGCCGGGGGCCTTGGCTTCATCGGCCCTGGCGCTGATCCGTCCAGCACGGCGACGGAGCTGCAAAGCGCCAAGGAATTACTGGAAGAAGCGTCGTTTGCAGCGTCTAGGCCTGCCGCAAAGGCTCTGCCTGTTGGCGTGGGGTTCCAGACTTGGAACGGCAGCCTCGCGTCGGCTACTGCTGCCATTGAGAAGTATCACCCTAGCGCCGCGTGGCTGTTTGCGCCGCGGCATGGGCAGGCGGAGCTGGATGAGTGGACGCGAGGGATCCGGCAGGCATCGCCGCAAACACAGATTTGGGTCCAGGTGGGCACGCTCCGAGAGGCTGTCGATGCTGTCAAGAGCCAGGATGCGCCCGACGTCCTTGTGGTGCAAGGAGCCGAGGCTGGCGGCCACGGACGAGCTACAGATGGTATGGGCCTCTTCAGCCTACTACCCGAAGTCGTAGACGCAGTCCGAGACTCGTCCATCCCAGTGATGGCAGCAGGAGGCATCGTCGACGGCAGAGGCGTCATCGCAGCTCTCGGCCTCGGCGCATCCGGCATCGTCATGGGCACCCGCTTCCTCGCCTCATCCGAAGCCCGCATCAGCAAGGGCTATCAAAACGCCATTCTAGCCTCCAACGACGGCGCCGTCTCAACCACCCGAACACAGCTGTACAACCACCTGCGCGGCACGTTCGACTGGCCGGAGCAATTCAGTCCTCGGACCATCATCAATCAAAGCTGGAGAGATCACGAGGCCGGAGTGGCGTTCCAGGAGCTGAAGAAGCGTCACGATGAAGTGGTAGCGCAGGGTGACAAGGCCTGGGGTGAAGAGGGGAGGACGGCGACGTATGCGGGTGCGAGTATTGGGCTTATCCACAATGTGAAAGACGCGGGTGCTGTCGTCCAAGACGTCAGGAAAGAGGTTTCTGAGATAGCCGGCTCCTTGCAGTCTCATTATGGTTCTGGGTCTTCATAAGGATGTATCTGCCCAAAAAGATTTGCGAAACGCGCTTTCGTCTCGATCTTTATAGGTATCCATCTTTACTTGGAGTTAAGCTTATTACAATCATTATCACAATCTGATTGATCAATACTCTGTATCAAATTCCTGTCCATCAGATGATTAAGTCCGATGGTGTAACAAAGATGGTAAAGAGGCTTACAGATGAAGAAATCATTGCATTGAACAGGTGGATAAGTGATTAGCGACGTCACCGAGGAAGCCACAGCCTTGCATCTGGTTATTTAAGAATACCCCCCGTTCCAATCAGCTCAGAACGTCCACGGAAATGAAGTGACCGAAAGGCAGTGCATGTGCCTTAAGGCTACATGCATGACGGCCATTTCACACGTGACTGAATCGTCTGGGTTACATTATCAGGCCCAAAACGCATCCCTATAGGCCAAAACATTGGTCTTCAGCTTTCATATTTCTATCCCGTCAGATTCGTTTCTCCTCTTTCCCCTCAAATCGTGCCGCGACCGCTCCCCATTCGGCATTCACTCGTCTCAACATGGGCCCCGAAGGGACAGACCAGGCCAAGGCCGCAGACCTGATCGCACAACTCCAGCATCACCAACAATGTCAAATCGAGCTTCTCAAAGCGCTCCACGGGCTCGAATCTTCTCCAAGGGGGAAGCAAGGCTCTGCGGGCGCGGATGAGGCCTCTTCAGGTGTCAAGGACGCATCTTCAGGTATCAAAAACTCAGTAGGTAAGTCGTGCCTCATTCCTGATAGATCGACTTGTCTGTACACTTGAGCGATATGCTAGACTGGTATACTCGGAAATCGACCGTCAATTTAGGTGTTGTGCATCATTTTGATACATCGCCAGATGCAAGTAAAGCCAGCAGCGAACCCAAGACTTTGATATCTGCAGAGATATCTGGCGCAACGACACCTCAAAGGTGGAAGTCACGGTCTCAACCGGGGATTAATAAGTTGTTAAATGAACCCAAGTCTTTGATGCCTGCAGATATCTCTGGCGCAACGACACCTCAATGGTGGAAGTCATGGTCTGAACCGTGGACCAATGAGTTGTTGGAGGCCAGAAAGAAGGAATTTGAACAATACTCATGTAAGAAAGAATCCGTTTTACCAAAGACACAATTTAACACCGTCCACTTTCCTTTCTACCGAACTAAAACTTAACCCGTGGAAATATAGCTCCAAGCGATCCTAGCTATGAGGTGTCCCAATATATCATTAATCATGCGCTGAAATCTCTCGATGACTTTAACATCCATGAGTTCTACGGAGGTGGCAACAAGATTATTGATAGGAATCGTGAGGGAAAAGTCACTTTTTGCAGTGACTGGGCTCGAAATTCAAAGGATCACATGTCCAAACTGGTAGATATCAGGGATCGTCTCGGTGCATATGTTGGGCTGGCTAACCAAAGACTAGAGAGCGTATCGATCTTCGTACAAGAGGGAAATGTACTTCTGAACCCGCCTCCTGAGCCTTTTCTCTAAGCTCTGACAATGGATCCAGTGTTGTAGAAACCTTCACACCAACTGCTATTGCTGCCATTCTACTTATCTGCCCACCGCTGGATCATGAGCAAACCCGGACTAGGGGAATACATTATTACTTAAGAAGTCACTTTAGTCAACGGAGTACGGACAGATTCATTCATGACAAGGCCCATATTCAACGGTACAGCACAAGGCTTGACATAGTTACTGTACTTACTGAGGTAAGAGTTCTCTCTCGGCCCTTTGTGCTCATTATTTAGGCTTAGTTGATCTTGCATTACAGATTGCGTCATTGACGGTGTCCTTTTTCGCCTTGAGAAGAGAAGAACCTGTGGCTGACACCCCCCCTTTCACACCTTATGGCAAGTTTGGCTCTCAAAGTCCAACCACATGGCTCCGGGAAGAAAAATTGACCATGATATGGAACCGCATGGGAATTGGGCACCCTGGTCCTTCGTTGGTCCTTACCCTCAGAACGTTCCCAGGTTTACGTGACGATTTGCGTGAAAACCCCCTCTGGGAAAGACTGAATGGCTATTTGCAGGATATTCGACGCGAGTGGACCAAGGTGTTGGACTTTTTAGAACAGCAGACGAGGGTGAATGTAAGTGTCTGTGAAAGCCGATCAATTCATTCATGTCATTGAAACTCGTAGAGCACGGTTCTCTTCGACGAGGACGCACGGCAGAATATGTTGTTCGACGATGGGGAATTTTCTAATGCCAAGAGATACTTCTGGACCATTCAATCACTGCGCATCTTCTGGGATCATATCAACGCCACGCTAGACATCCTCCCCGGCATATTTCAGGCTATGCACCAGTTCCACGGTTGGAGAGGCGAACTAGATTGGAGTAACGATCCAGGTCCAGCCTCAACACTTTTGAAAGAACAGATCAAGGAATTTGAGGCTCTCAAGACCAGAATCCAACGGACAAGACAAGAGATAGACAGTCTCAATAGCGGAGTGCGCATACCCTTGACGGGCGGTTTTTTTAATACGTTTGTTGCAGAGGTTGACTCGTCGTCAAACAGCTTTTTTCCGCATCCTCCGTCTCAGAAGCCCGCTTCTCCTTCGAACAGAACAGCAACGTCCGTCTGTTGACTCTTGTAACGATTGTATATCTGCCAATTTCTCTCGCAGCGGTATGTGGCAACCACACTGTGCTTCTGAGCCCAAGCAGAACCAGTTTGATGATTGATGAACCACTGTAGACAATATATGGCATGGAAGTTTTGCCCGACACAGCGAGCCTGGCATCCTTCTTCGTGGTGACGGCGGTGCTATGTGCCGTCACTTTCGGCGTGACTTTCAATCTGCAGCTCATTATCGACTTCGTCCGTCGGCGAGTCTTCGCCAAGCTGCAAAAGTCCATGGCAGAGGATCCAAGCCCGCAATGGCAAGGAAGAGCCGCAGCGTTACGTCAGAAGGGCTTGAGGAAGAGCATGACGCCTCATGCCAGTAGGTGGTCCTACTGGGGGTATGTTTTTGATATCCTGTCGCGCATGCTTCCCCGCTTCAAGCCGAGCAAAAGATCAGAAGCTACTCCGGAAGGAGAAGCTTCGAATGACAGGGTGTGAGAAGAGGAATGGAGGAATTGTTGAATGATGGATGGAAGATTGCTGACTATGACGACGTTTTGTTTGGGCTTGCTTTCGAATCATAATAGACGTTGATATGTCACTGATTGCGAACTCTCGGCTGTGTTATTCTTTCCCAGTCTACTCAAACACTCTTTCGAATCTGCGTTATGGGGGGCGATGAAAGACTTCACTTGCTGCACGCCAGGATATCCAGGTCAATTCAATAGTCTACTCCCACCATGCCTGATTTTTCGGTGAACAAAACACTCTCTGGCGTTATAGTCTCTTGGCAATTTCTGGTAGGGCCATATATTTTCATGCAATACTGTCGTGATCTCTCCGATGGCTTATTTCGAGGCGGCCGTATCCCCTGCGCGGAGGAGCAGCTTCTTCGCCCTGATTGTCCCCTCCTTGGAGGCTTTCAACGCCCTCTCTACGGCTTGCAGCCCACTAGAAAGCACCTCGAACGGATGGCCCTTGACCCAGCCATGAACCAACCCAGCCGTGATCATACGAAAGAGCACGGCTGCAAACCGACCACTATCCTCACTTCCGTCGTGCCCAATGACGCAGTTCGTGATGCCGATCTCTACTGACGGATCCGCCGTACTGTAATCATCGCCGGGTTGCACAACCGCTATCTTGGGCTTCCTCCCATCAATCGGCGGACCTTCCATAGCCTTGGAAAGGACTGCGTCGAAGGTGCCGGGTGCAGAGATAGTGTCGTAAGCGTAGGCTGGGCGACCGCGTGGAATGCCGGCAGCACGAACGGCAGCTTGAATGGCCTCGACAAGCTCTGCCTTGGTGAAGGCTCGGTAGTCAAGGAGGGTGTCTCCCTTGCTGGCGTCGAGATAGGCTTCAACGAAAGTGCTGTTTTCGCTACCGATGGCAATAACAGGGTGGATATCGGCGGCTCGAGCGAGTTGAATTGCGAACGAGGCCACGGCGGTTGATGCCCCGTAGATGACGAGGGGGATCTTCCCTGTAGGCTTTTGCTGCCAAGGGGTTGGGAGTTCAAGGATCCAAAATAGACCAACCGCTGCAGTGAGCAGAGCCAAGGGGATTGTCGCAGCCTACGCCAAGTCAGACCACATAGTTCCGCCGTATATCGTCATATGCTCAGTCACCTCTTCAAAAGTCGTGTTTTCAGGAATATGAAATGTCATGTAGTCATCAAGAACAGCATATTCCGCAAAAGCCCCGTGCGGCTTGGGAAATGCATGCATGCCAGCAACACGGTCACCCTTGCGGAACTCGCAGACCTCGTCTCCCACCGCTTCAACGACACCGGCCAGGTCGTCGCCGGAATTGTGAGCCTGGTTCATGAAAGCTGGGAACTTCCAGTCCTTGGGATTGGTGCCGGCGACTATGACCTTGACGAGGATTTCGCGAGGGCCGGGAGATGGGATTGGGGAGTCGGTGATGGTGACGGTGGCGTCGGGGGCGACGATTGCTTCCTTCATGGTGACTGTGTCTTTGATTATTGGATTCAATACTGTAGATAGCTCAATATAGTTGTGTTGGCCTTGATTTTGATTCATGCTCTCCGATCCGCCTTTATATATTGCCGCAATCTACCGTCTCACTACACGGCAACGATATCCGAAAAACTTCCTTTCCTGTCGATGACTCGAACATTGATGATGACTCCTTCGGGGACTTGCTTCCTTGACCAAGCTCAACTTTTTCAGATGCCACTTCAAACACGTAATTCAGGCCATGCTACGGAGATAGACATCCCCTTCGGGCAACCCATAAATCCGGCCAACCTCGACTCACCCATACAGCCTCCCGCCTCCTAAATCCGACTCTGGTTCCACCACGGAGATCTCAGCTGCCTTGTCCGTGCAAGTTGCTGACTGAGACGAGATCACGATGCGGGTGACTTGGCCATAAGCTGTTTACTGTGTAACATTGGCGACTGTGTCGGGCGGGCCGGAAGGGCGCGGCATGCTGCGCCGCCCCCGCCATTTGATGGCCGAGATAGCCGTGCCGGATTGGTAATGGACCGCCGTGGCGCTCCGTGGACTTGCGGTGGGGGCCCGGCGTCGATGAAGGGCGCGCGACAGATTGATTTATCTTGGCATAACATCATCTTGTCAAAAGATTTAAGGCAAGCCATCGCCCCTGGTGCTCGTCTGCATGTGGTCGCACACGGAAATTGGGATATTCTATAACACAAACTGTATGCCCTCATGAGGACGTCGAGGCTTGGGCGTTTATCCGACATCAGCTACTTTTGCTCTTGTTTTCTTGTTCATCCACCTTCTTCTTTGCCATTTGCTTCTTGGTGTCGTCATTCTTTCTCGAGCACTTGATCGAAGATAGAAAGCTACGTAATTCAAGAAGTTCATGATCGAACGATATGTGGTGCAAGAAGTTCATGATCCAACGGCACGTGATGCAAGCAACGACCATACTTGGTGAATGCGCCCAGTGTTTTATCTCGACAATTTACTCAATCGAGTAACATGTCCAGAAATGGACAGCCAGGGTATCTTTTATTGTTCAGTATGGCATGGTTCCCCTACTAATAATAGTGTATTCACTTCAGCCTCACCGATAACCCAGCCCTACCCAGAGGATAGCTGATTGTGTCCAATAATATGTAAGCCGCAGCTTGTAGCCTTATCTCACCATGCTTGTCGAATTAGAGGGGCAGGGCCTGAGCGCTCTCCCTACCCAGGTCTTCCGTAGTTTGAATGAGTGCCAGTTTCATCGACAATCACGACCGAAAGTGTGATGGTGCAACATCGTGGCCATGCGCCTGCTCCCCAGGATCGCGCTCCTGGCCTGGTAAATGAGGCTGTGCAGGGACCACCCGGCCGGCCGGGACCCGTTAGGAGATGAGAGAGATATTTGTCTGTGTCGTGCCAAGACCGGATTTGATTCTACTGAACATCAAGCAACTTTAGCTGGCTTCTGTCATCGATGCAGGATACAACCCTCTTCCCATACCGCCGCTTGCCACATGCTGCGGCAAAGAGTAGAAACAGGACTGTTGGGACTCGTTGGGCCGCTTCAACGGCTTTCCAAGATCCATGGTTCAGCTGCATCCGAAATGAGCGGAGGACTGCCAAAGGGGGCCCCCCTTGCTTGTCCACAAGGCTCGCGTAGACATTTCCCCCGTGCGGGTGCCAATCACAAACCACCCTGGGCCACTAACGTGGTAGACGACAGGGATCAGCTGCTATTTACAGTCTCGTCGGCGACCTGTGCTTGCGAGTAGAAACCCGGATCCAGCCCTGCAGCTCCACCGCGAGCCTCAAAAGGATTCCAAGCTTGGCCGATTTCAGCCTCCTAAAATCTCACGCAATGCTAGCCCCCCTTACCCGCGAATCCTTGAAGGTATCGCGAACTTGTGGGTGTTGATAAAGAACCCGCTTCGCATTCATACGGCAACATGTTGCTCGAGCACTCGCCCTCCCCAGGCCTGGCCTTTGTTATCTGGTTCTTGTTGTCACTCCGCACACAATACCGGACGCCATGGACAACAAAGTCGATTACTTCTCCAGGGAGTCAGTCGACGTGGGCGATGGCTACGAATACAAGCCCCATCCCGTGGCCGTGGCCGTCACGGACGAGCCTACACCTTCCGGCGTCGACACGCCTCAGGAGAAGCTGATGGAAGAACGCCTCATCCACCCAGCATACGGCGAGCAACGATGGATCATGCAGACCAACTTCATCAAGGGCCTCCTCTCCTTCTCCTGGGTCATCCATGTCATCGCCGTGGGCTGCACTGTCGCCGCTGTCCGCCTCAGTTTCAGCTCTACATACTGGGCCGACGAGGCCGACTGGAACTCGCGCTTTCTATGGTCTCTCCTCCGAGGCACTCGCGTTCAGGATCTGCTGCAGTTCGGTGCTAAGCTGTACGAGATCATCATTGTAACGTCCATGTCCGCCATGGTCATGCACTTCCTGCGGAGGATGTTGGTCGGCGACGGTGTCCCCTTCGGCCTCATGTCGGGCGCCTACCAGGTCGGCGCCCCTCTGTATCTCTTCTCGCGGTCCCTCTGGTCCCCCTTTCGCCGGCCGGGAAGCAGGAGTAACTTCCTCTTCGCCTTTTCCCTCGCCTTCCTCGTTCTCTACGCCAACGTCATCGGTCCCTTCACAGCCATCATCCTCTCGCCCATCCTCAAATGGTGGCCCATGCACGATCCGTACGGCGGGGAAAAGCTGACCACATATATCCGTGCATCCCCGGAGTTCCTCTACCCCAGCTTTCTAAATGGCTCGGCATTTCTAGACGAGGACGGCGTCGAGAGCTGTATGGAATTTGCAAAGGCAAACTGCCCCGACAGCGGCATTGAAGACGTCAAGGACCTCATTGACGCGTGGGCCCAAAGCAACGCCCAGCCCTCGGTTGAAATTAAGCATAGCGGCGCAGAGACCCTGCGGGATCTGGTCTCTTCCTTGCAGTACTCGACTGAGAACGAGCACCTGGCTGTCGCCACGACCCTCCACTCGTCCATCGTGGAGTTGGCCGGAGCCTTTTGGAACTACGTCCATAGCGAGGACATTGGCCAGGTCAACGATGCCAAGCGCCCGCGGTTCAGGCCTGAAGACGATGACATCTACGCGCCTCTCGTGCAGGTCCAGTGCAGCGGCTTTTCCTACAACGGCTTCAGAGAGAGCGATGGGAAGACTCCTACCTTCCACATGGGACGGATGAGGAACTTCAGCAGCTACCATCATGGACAGCCGGATTCTTATCGGGATAGAAACCAGGTGGCGGTCCCCGCAGACATCTGGGACGTGGACAGATCGGACGATCTCTGGCGTCCCACGTTCGACTGGGTGGATGTCGAGCCCCTTTTCGAAACGGATTGGCCATCGCTTGCGGCTCTCGTCACGGTCCCCGTCATCCAGGAGATTAGGACGTCCAACGGCACCATCAACAGAGTACAGGACAGCCTGTTCGTCCCATGCATGATTGACGCGCGCTGGGCCGGTTCCAAGACAGAATACGATCCGATGTCCGATCGGACCATGCCCAACAACCTGACGGACCTCAACCGACTGGCCCCATACTACGGCCGCAGGGACAACTTCAGGCACATGTACGGCAACCTGAACCAGGCCAACATGTACATCTCGCCCTCGTGGGCCGATCACCTGAACCTCGAGACGGGCAACGTATCCAGTTCGACGTACAGAAAATTCAACGGCAACGGCATGAACTGGCTTCTGGACAGCTTCGTCTTCGAGGACGACATGGACAGCAACCTCCGCTCCTTCAAGACGTCCAACTACAGCCTCGAGGCCCCCGTGGCCGAGGCGCACAGGGAGGCGGCCAGGGCCGTGGCCACGGTCCTCTCCCTCGCCCTGACAGAGGGGGTTTCCCGCGCGGCGCTCACCTACAACCTGGGCCTGGTGCGCCGCGAGTACGACGACGGCAACCTGCTCTGGAAGGGGCTCTGGCTGCAGTCGAGCGACCGAGTGAGAGATTTGTTCAACACGACCTACGAGGATTACGGCCTGGCCTGGGCCACTCGCGTCAACTGGAAGGTCGACCGCCGCGGCTACGGCTACGGCTTCCGCACGCCGGCCATCGTGGCCGGCGTCATCCTCATGCTCTTCCACTCGGTCCTCGTGGTCGTCTTCGCCGTGTACGTCTTCTGCTTCCGCATCACGTCGCGCGGCTGGGCGAGCAACGCGTGGTCCGAGTTCGGCGAGCTCATCGCCCTGGGCGTCGCGTCGCGCGTGCCTGCCAACCAGGGCCTGCTCAGGGACATTGCCGCGGGCGAGAAGAAGTGGACGACGATGCGGGAGAAGGTGCACATCCGCACGGTAGATGGCACGGCGACGCAGCTGGTCGTCGGACAACCCCACGATAGCTTCAGCCTGCATCCGGGGCGGACCTATAGCTAAGGGGTTTGTCGATTAATGTGTTTTTATAAAGAAGCGGGTTATGACATTTTTGTATTAGCGATATTTGAGGAATGCATTAAAAGTAATGAACAAGATCATCACACCTTGGACCGTCGCAGCTTTCGCATCTTCCTGAGCCCGTGGCTTGAGTCTTCTGTTGTTATTCGCCGCATATGTTACCAGCTTCGGAGGCACTCGCACCTCTGATGCATTTGATCTGGACGATGCGACAAGCCAGTGGCGACCATGAGCCAATCATTTACCCACAGCACGCGGTTCAACACAAACATTTCCACGGTCAACTCAACTTCACGTCTTTAGCACTTGACAGGCATTCATTGTATTTAGATGTTTCTTCTACTCCACCGTCTTTACCGTCATCATCATCCCTCCCCGCGGCCTCGCCTCAATAGCAAGCCAGGGGAAGACGACGTCGCCAAACACCGTATCCAGATCCGTGTACGTGACCCTCGGCTTCGCGTTCGGCTTGAGCCCCGCGCACTCAAACTCAAAGTCCCGGACCGTCAGCAGCAGCACGGCCCTGAGCGTCTCCATGGCCAAGGGCTCGCCCATGCACTTGCGCGGGCCCCTGCTGAAGGTGCGGAACCAGCCGCGCGGGACGCCGCCGTCGAGGAAGCGCTCCGGGCGGAAGGCGTTGGGCTCCGGGAAGTAGGCGGGGTCGTAGTGCATCGTGTGCCACTGGGGGACGACGACCAGGTCGTCGATGGGGTAGATGTTGTCCTTGTAGCGGACCGTGGCTCTGGTGTGCTTGTTAGCCTTATCGTGGTGCACGGGGTGAGATGGATGTGGGAAGCTATGTTACCCTTTGGGAGCTTCTCGCACGCCGAATCCGATTGGGAAAAGACGCATGGCCTCCTTCAGCACGCATGTTGTGTACTCCAAGTCGGGCAATTTCTCGGGCGATTCGACCATCAACCGAACCGTGGCGTCAAAGTCGGCGCCGAACACTTGGTTGTGCTCTTCCCTCAGCTTCTGGACGACTTCGGGGTGTTTGCTAAGAAGCATGTACGTAAACTTTGATCATGTTAGCATCAGCGACTCACAGCCGCGGGGTTAGGCGTACGCAAAGACTGTCCACTATGGTTCCTAGGCCGCCGAGTAGAAGGGCTTTGAGGCTGTAACAAGTTAGCATGTTGGATGACCGATGGTACAAGAGTCGCATACTTGGTCTGGATTGGCCGGAGTTGGTCTTCAGAGATGTAATCCAGCGCCTTCTTCTCGCCCGCGTTGACCTCGTCCTGGATGACCGTCTCTCTCAGCATCAGATCCATGATGCTCAGAGGATCCTTCCGCGACGGCACCATCTTCTGCGTGCGGAACAGCGTCAGCCGCTCCTGGATCTTCTCCAGCAGCGAGCCGTTGAGCCGTTTTGTCAGAGGCAGCAGGCGGAAGTAGTTGCGCAGGTGGACCAGCGGGTTCATCGACGTCGACTCGCCGGCAATTTCAACCAGCTCCGCCACATGGTCGAAGTAGCGACTGCCCGTCGTCTGCGCGTTGAGCGGCATGTTGAGCACCGTGCGGCCGATGATGTCGAAGACGGCCTTGGACAGCTCGGCCTCCATGGAGAAGACTTCGCCGCTGGCCGCGAGCTTCTGCAGCGTGCCGCGGAACGTGGTGAGTTCCTCGGCCATGACGCCCGTCAGGCTGCGGATGTGCGAGTTGGAAAATGCAGGGGCGATGGCCTTGTGTGCGGCCTTCCACGGCTCGCCGTTGGCCGTGGCGACGCTGCCCTTGCCGACCAGGCTGCCGAGGACCGTCTCGGACAGCGGGTGCTGGCTCAGTGCCTGGGCGACCTGGACGTCATCCATGAGTTCCGGCTCCGTCAGGACGACCTGCGGGTACGACAGGGGCCAGAGGTCGAGGTACCAGACGCCCTGGAGGTCGTACCGCCGGGCCATCTCCGTCATGAACACCTGCGGGTGGCAGTTGGGCGGCAGGCTGGCCGTGACCTCGCCGACGAGCTTGAGGTGGCCCCAGAAGAAGCTGTGCGGCGGTTTGGGCTGCGCATTGTCAGTGCCTGTACGTTTATACTCTTGTCGAGCCGTCTTACCAGGCCATTGAATCGCGTTCTGGCGCGATAGAAGACGACGCAGAGGTAGGCCGCCGCCGCCGCACCCAGCGCTGCTATTGCAGCAACAGTCGGGCTGGGCGACATATCGATAGGGGGTTATCGGTAGAGCAAAGGGGGTAAGGCTTGTAGAAGGACGAATGAATGAGGAGATGAAATGGGCGATGGTCCGCATATAGCATTGGTCAACCCTTGGTCATGGTTCATGGGCGAAACCACAGCGATTGAGCAACGTAACCCCTCCCTTCCTTGTTCACTGAACCACCAGCACATCAATACCCTAATACGGCTACACCAAGCATTCCTTAAGCGGCTACTACGGATTAGTCCACGAGAAAAAGGCTGGCTGGGCTACGGCAGCGAGGCCCCGGGTAACTACATGGCTATCGCATCCCTGCTGGTTGATCGAGCTTTAGTGGTTTCCAGGTTTCAGACGCTCATGGTCCTAGGTTCCTGTCAGCGCTGACATCCTGCAATCAGCAGCCATTTAAACTAGACACACCAGCCTCCAGCAGCCGAATGAGCCGTTCCGGGAAATTCCCAGCGCGTCTTCGCCATCGGATGGACGCTCTTAAAAAAACTATCAGGGGAAGACTTGAAACGAAATCATAAAACCAAGTCCAGGGTTAAAGCTGTACAGAACTGGAGCTATGCCGCAGCGCTGCCCTCACTGAAAATGGGGAGCTGTGATGATAACTCAATTAAATCACTTGGGCTGAGAACCAAATGGACCAACCAGCGAAGCTTTCATTCAAATGAAAGGCAACGTCATCACCAAAAACCTCACGGTTGACTGGCCCCTGGTAGGGGAATGAGGAGGTAGATAAACAATTAATATATATCAAGGCAAGTCAAGGAACGCTCTGCCGTCCCTAAAACCGAGCCTTTGGCAAAAATTTGAAGTTCTAGGGTAGAGAGAGAGCTTTGTGGCACGAACTAGCAGCCCCACTGACTACACTAAAGCAATATATATATTATTAACCACCTCATTTTCAACAACTGATCCGGCTACAGTCGACCAATCAAAGGTCGTCTCGTCTTCCGTAGTATAGTGGTCAGTATGCAAGCTTGTCACGCTTGAGACCCGGGTTCAATTCCCGGCGGGAGAGATCCGCCATCCGGTACAATTTTTTTGCTTTTTTGTCAATTCTTTCCACCGTCCTAACCTTGCTTGCTCCGTGGATGAAGTGTGTTTCTACCCATTTTACATCTTATTTGGACATGTTGCCACTTCTTTTTTCTGTTCCGTGCGCTATCAAGCACAGCGGTCTGGTCTACTCCTCAACTGTTTTTTTGATACACGATCACAGCAACATCAGGACCGTAGATACCCTTCCGCATGACTACCTCTTCCGCGTCCTCGTAGCCACGGGCGCCGGCTCGAAATCATCGTCATCGCTAATCTCATCGTCACTAACCTCCAGCGCCGTCCCCTGCGTGGCCCCCCTCTGCGACGGAGCAAAGCTCAACGTCGTCTGCCGCGTCTTCCCCGCGGCTGTCCTCGTGCTCCTTGCCGGTGCCGCAGCACGTCGCGTCGTCTTAGGCTTGGGTGGCGCAGGCTTCTCCTCTTCTTCCACGTCCGACTCCATCACCACGTCTTCCTCCTCCTCCTCCGGGTCGCTTTGCGGGGCGACCTTCTTGCCACGACCGCCGCGGGCAGGTGTCTTTTTGGGTGCGGCAGCCTTTTTCGGGGCTGCTGCTTTGGCGGTGCGCGTCGCTGTGCGCTTAGCTGGTGCTTTTGGCGGCGGATCATGTTCCTCCATCAGATCAATGTCGTCGTTTTGTGTTCGCCCGCGCGACGCGCGAGGTGCTGTCTTGATCGTTGTTGAGTTAACCTCGGGACCCTCGTACTCCCAAGCATCAGGCTCATCCTCCCAGTTGCCATCAAAATCATCGTCCCAAGTATCTGGCTTCGGTCGTAGTACTCGTTTCCTCTCTGTGAGCACAGACGGCGGTGCACTACCCGTCTGCTGCTCCACCCTCGTTCTGTAAATCTCCATGGCGCTGTTGAGATCCTCGTCGTCTGACTCTAGGCCGAGCATCTGTTTCACCTGCCCGGTGAGATGCTCCGTCACGAAGAGCTCCATCGCGTGCTTGTCGTCTTTTGAAACAAAACGGTGGACGGCGTCGCCAAATGGTCCCTGGGGGAGAACCTTGAGAGATTGCGCTGAGAGGAACTCGTTGACTATCGACTCGACCTTGACCAGGTCGCCGCCTTCGGCGAGGCTGTCGAGGGCATCCGTGGCTTTGCCATTTCTGGCCTTGGAAGCTGCAAGAATCAACAACTGTCTTTGTGGTCCAGCATGTTTACTTACCAGTTGATTTCTTGCGGTAAAAGTACACCACATCGTTTGTGTTGGCAACTTTGCCGAGGAAACGATTCGAGAATCGTTGAGGATTTTCGCATTCGAATAGACCACCCTCAGGCGCAGAATACTCGACCTTCAACCGGATGAGAGGAAGCGGTCGTTCCTCCAGCGCTTCCTCGTCAGTCTGGATAGCCTCCCAATCAGCGTTGGCCTCTTCAATCATCTCGTCCACCACCTCCATCAGTCTTCTCGTGACCTCCTGCCTGTTGTCCTTCTTCTTATCCAACCCCTTGAACCGCTTGTCCTGCGCCAAAACCAGCTCTCTTGTGACAAAAGGTCGGACAGATTTGAGAGGAATCTTCTCGACTTGAAAGTCTTTGCCTGTAACCGTGACAATTGCAACGTGTTTCTGCACGGCCTCTCCGGGCACCAGGGACGTCGCGACAGATGAGCCCGGCTGCATGACGTGAAATCCCGTTTCAGGGTTCTTTGTTGGATCAATCACACACTCGTGCTCGTGTCCCCAGACAACCAGGTCCAGCCAGTCCGGTAGCACGTTCTCTGGTAGGTACGACGTCGCGGTATGGGCATGATGGTTCTGATGCACTGCAAGCAGGTTGAACCACTCGCCCATCTGGACGTTCGGACGGAACCATTTCACCTTGTGGTCTCTGAAGGTGCGGAACATGCGCTCGTCCCGTACGTTGCTCAATCCGAAGAGCGCCAGTTTTGTACTCCCCTTCTGTAGCAGGATCGGCTTCGCCTCGATGTTATCGGCCTCGGCCACCCTGCCAAAGTAGTTGAGCAGCCCGCTAGCTTGTAGCAGGTCGAGTGAGCAGAAATTGCCCTCGCCGGACGGGTCGTCGTGGTTTCCGTGGATCGAGAACACGGGGATGGAGATGTTGATATCGGGGTCTTCGTAGTTGACGTGCGCAAAGGCGCCTTCGAAAACGGATGCGGCGTCGGAGAGAAACTCGAGCGGGCAGGGCTTCATACCGAGGCAGTTCTGGCGAAGGGTGCGCATGACTTGGTAGAGGGACTTTCGCGAGGGCTTGTTCTCGTGGAAGAGGTCGCCTGCGAGGAGGACCATGTCGACCTGCACCTGTTAGTCACGGAACCGCAAGGTGATATGTGTTCGTACATCTTGGGTGCGGGCGAGGTTCATAACCTCGTCGAAGCTCCTCCAGCTATCATCCTTCCGGATCGCGTCCCGCTCTTCGAAGCCGACATGGTTATCTGTCGCAACCAGGATGCGGATCGAGTCCGCCTCTGTTCCATTGTCAGTAGTGTCACGACGTAATGTCGTTAGCCTTACCAGTAGTCTCGGGCATGGCAGGGATCGAGCGCTGCTCTTAAGACACCATAATGCTTCCGGGAGAATGATTTATGCGAGATGTAGGTGTTCAAGAGCCTGTACTGCGGCTTCGGTGGGATTGTAGGGTGTGGCGGCTGAATTGGAACTTTACGCGGGGCGATTGAGATGACGCGAGGAAGAACGCGAGCGGCGATGCGTAATCACGTGGGACCTCTCAGCACCCTACCCCCAAATTCCCTATAACTGTGCGCCGCTCCGATGAAAATCACAATGTACTTCAGAACATCGCGATATCCATATCCGTTGTTATGAGGAATCTATATGATCCTAAATGTACGCATTGCCAAACCGGCTCCAAATTGCTTGAGCCAACGCCTGTTCCTGAAACGCTCACCATGTAGGAAAATCGCAATACTGTACATCGTCCGAGACTAGAAACAGCGACATAAACCCAGAATAGAAGATGCTTAGATAACGATGCCTCGCTGCTTCCACCCTCCTTTGCCCAGCCAAGCCCATAAAAGCAGACCGCAGGCAACCCAGACGGTGATGCTTTCTGCCCAAAACGTGCGCGAGTAGCATTGTTTTCCAAAGCAGAAGTTATCATCCGAACCGTCGTCCAGCGACCCCGAGGACGACGCAGCACCGGCCTGGTAGCCCGCGGAGTAGATGAGCCCCCAGAAGGTGGACCCCAGCGCAGGCAGCATGGCGATGATGCCAAAGTTGGTCGCAAAGTTCTCGACGCCCCAGATGATGGTGACTATAAGAGGCGTCAAGCTGAAAATGGCGCCGTAGCCCGCACCGACAAGTCCAGACACAACCCAGAATCGGTCGGCGTGGCCCTGGGCGGCACCGGAGGCCAGGAACACCAGGCCAATGGACATGATGAAGCCGAAGAAGAGCATGAAGGCGACGCGGGATACTGCGAAGCGACTTTGGGCAGGAAGCTGTTGGGAGCCGAACTGAACATGCTGGGTCTGGGGTGATGGGGCAAGCAGGTCGGTCAGCGTGCCGATGAGGATGCGGGCAATCGTGCTGGTGACGCCGAACACGGAGACGTGAGTAGCGGCCGATGTTGGAGCACTCTGGCCCTCGATAGCTGGGGGTGAAAGAGTGTCGATGACCGTCCCCAGGTTGTTGATGAAAGCTTCGCCAGGCCCTACCATGAGGAGAAAGGCGAGGGCAAAGGGGTACATGGTGTGGTCGGTCAAGAAACGGCGCGTTTCCGCGTTGAGAACAAAATTCTTTTTCCACCTTGCATCGTCGTCCTTGGTAGGCTCCAAGGCCTCCTCGTCACCGTCGGCAGCGGTCGGAACGGTGCCGTAGTCAACCCTTTCGGATCGAGTAAGTAGAGAGCTTCCGTCCAACATGCCGCTGTTCTCAAGCTCCTCCATAGCCTCCTCGATCAAGTCCTGTTCATCAACCACCCGCAGGGTAAAGATGCCGACTATGCCGACGGAGAATAGAAGCACGGCGAGAAAAACGAAGAAGCGAAACACGTCAATGTCTCCCCGTGTGCCGTCAGGTTTCGTCTCGTAGAAGATGTGGCTGGCAGCCTGACTCAACCACATTCCGCTTAAGCCGAAGCCAGTGATGGGCATCGCGAGGGCAAGGCCTCTGTATTTTCCTTTGCCAAAGTTCTTTGCGCATGTGGATACGGAGGAGATGTACATTGCGCAGGTGCCGGCCCCGACACAAACGAATGCAGCGACCATCAGAGGATACGACCAGTCATCGTGGGAACCGTGGGACTTTCCTAGGACATTGTAATCGTAGTCGACCTTTTGGTAAATTGCTGCAGCACCTCCGTAACCTCCACCAAATAATATCGCCGACAGTAGGAGCAGCGGTGCCGCGCCAACCCTGTCGCACACGTATCCCATGACCGATATGGGTAGGTACAGCGCAAGCGAGCTTCCGATGGCAACGCCATTGATCTGGAACTGATTGTAGTGCAACCGGGATTGGAATTTTGGCGCGTAGAGAGAGAAGACGACAACGGAGCCGGCGCAGAGAGCGGTGATCGTGGCAAAGACGAGGGAGACGAGGCGAATGATGCGCTTGGATCGGAGCTGGCGGCGCAGCGAGCTGGTGTCAGAGTCGTCGGCGTAATCGCTGGCGCTGAGCGTCGACTCCTGGTCGCTCTCCGGAACGGGAGGGACGAGCGTCAGGTCGTCGGAAGCGGCCATAGGCATGGCGATAGTTGCGCAGCCGCGTGGGCTACGAAGCGGCGCTGCTCGGTCGGTTTAATTGCCGCTCGATATGATGCTGTCGGCGAAAGGCTGATGAGAGAATTGTTTAGAAGGGAAGCATGGCAAGAAGATCGTGAGAAGGAGTGGAGAAAGGGTGAGCAGACAAAGGATGTAAGAAGAATCAGAGATAGGGTATGGGGAATGGGAGAACGTGCGCCGCCTGGATCACGATGTCGTGCTGTAGCAATGTGGATGGTGTCAACCTTGGGCGGCACGTGTGGAAATGCAACCGAGGTACATTTGCACCCGGGCTAATTGGCTGGAGGGACAGGTACCTGCTTGCCCGAGAGGTGCGGAATAGGCCACGAGACGCAGGCCATGTACCACGTCATTCGTGCGCCTGCAAGGATCAGTCATGGATTCCAGCCGATTTCGGGCCTGCTGCCTCCAATCAGCCACAAACTCCCGCAACCTTGTTCGCTATACATTAGCTCCACGTGGGGTAGCCACCGGCCTAGCAGAGTCTGGACCTGCTCCGTCCCATCATCTTGGTAGTACTTGTGTAGCCTCTTGTTGTTCCTGCAAAAGGGCTTTTGGTAAAGAAGTTGTCGACGAAACTCCTGTCCTTTGTCGCAAGTTGAAAACAGCCGCTGTGCTGCTTGCTGGGTTGACGGCTGCGCCACCATGATGCCCAGCCACTGGATCTACCCCGCCAATGGCTGTGCGAACTCTGAGTGAGCTTCGCCAGCCAAGGCGGGCTGTGGATTTGTGGATTGACCATGTGACCGTTGAACACCATGGGATGACTGAGACCGTGATGGCCTTGTCCTACAATAAGTCTCAGTTCTCAGCTTCATGAACTTCATTTAGATACTACGGACTCGCAGACGCACCTCACGGGTCATGTCGAAGCAACCACTTCCCGACGAGGCCTTGGACCTCCCCCCGCCATACTCCCCCACGGCCGCAGGCCCCTCAACCGAATCCTCCTCCATCTTCTCATCACAGCTCGCCAACCTTCGCTTCCGCGTCCTCGACGCGCAGGCCTCACACGCGTCTGCCCTCGACCAGCGCGACAACCAGGTCCTCGCGCTCATAGTGCCCCACATCGAGACCATCGTCTCCTCGGTCGCGGCCATGAACCCCTCACCAACCCTCGCCGAGGCCATCCTCGTGCCCGCGGAGGCTGCGGGCGACGAGTGGGCGTTGAGCGACGAGCCGGAACCGCGGCCCGGCGAGGTTCGCAAGGTAGTGAGGGTTGCGGTGCAGACTAAGGTGGATGGCAAAGCGGCGCAGGCGACGCGGAGTGCTGCTGCCGCCGCAGATGGGTGGGGGTGGAATGGCGGCGCGGACAGGAAGCTGGATACAGACCCGTTGCTATGGTGGGAGGATGAGGCCATGGCACGGCGACTGGCTCGAAGTTTGCAGCCGGAACGACCAGCCGTGGACATTCCACAAGACCGCGAAGTGGCACCGGCACAAACCAAGCAAAAGAAAACGAGCCGGTGGAAACTGTTTAATGCTGCCGACAGCCAACCGTCTTCCCCAAGTCCAAGCCCGTCCGCCCCGCCCCCGAGGGAATCGGAGAGTAACGTGACCATGTCGGTCAGGGCGGAGGAGATTGCCTTTCGACGAGAGAATGACTTTGGCATCTGGGAGAGCAAGTCGGGCTATGCGATTGTAGTGCGACTGCGGTTGCCGCGTGCGTAGTAAATACTCTATAAAGCTCGAGACGAGGCATGCTTGGATAAGTGTATGATGAGATTGATATATTGCATTAATGGGTTGTTTAAGCGAAGAAAACCAATCGGCCTCCCACGACTCACAGATAATTGACCGTTCATCTCTGCGTGTAAACTCCCGTGCTTTCTGCATGATACCCCTTCTTCCCAACCTGCACCGTCAACTCACTCCGCCACGCCTCTCCCTTCGCCAATCTCTCAACTACCTTCCCAAACGTATACCGCGGCTCCCACCCCAGCTCTCGCACTGCCTTGCTCGAATCGTACACGCGGTCCACTCTCTTCAAACATTTCCATCCCCGCGCTTGGAATACTTCTTGCACCCCAGGACTTGCTTGGGCAAAGACCTCTTCCGGATTACGATCTAGCGCCGCGAGTGTGCCGGGGTTGTTGGAGAACGGGGGCGGTGCGCTGATGATGTACTTGCCCCAACGGATCTCGGAGGCCTTCTTCATCGCGCAGACTGTGGCCGAGACTATGTCGGCGATGTCGCAGCGGCGGTATGCCAGCTCGAGGACTTTGAGGTTGTCGTCCTCCATGGCCGTGCGACGGTCCTCGTCGTCATCCGCCTCAGGGAAAAACCGGCTCGTTCGCAGCACCAGCACAGGAAGGCCCAGCTGCTTGTGAATAAGATAGCACATATCCTCCGCCGCAACCTTGGTAATGCCATACACATTCTTCGGCAGCGGCACCACATCCTCATCAATCCATGCCGCCGGTGCCCCAGGCTGCGGACTCAGCGCCATCCCGAACGTACTCGTCGTGCTGAAGAACACGAAGCTCTCTAGTTTTCCTAGTGTTTTGGCCCCGGATACCTCGAGGAGGTTCAGCGTGCCGGTGATGTTTGTCTCGACAAACTGCTGGTTGGTGTGGCTGCATATGTGCGGCTTGTGCAGCGTTGCTGCGTGGAGGACGTGCTTGAACGTGAATTCTTCGAAGAGGGAGGCAACGAAGTTGCGGTCGCTGATGGAACCGACGCGGTTGGTGGTGGGTGAGGGGAGGATGTCGATGCCAAAGGGGATGAAGCCGAGGGAGGGCAGGGAGAGCATTAGGGCCGTGCCAAGGTGGCCCGACGAGCCGGTTACCAAAACGTCGTATCGTGACATCTTGCTCGGTCTTAAAACACTGATTTGAAGAACCAGAATAGCGGCAAACAGAACTACGGATTTGAAGTTATTTCCGTCTTATGTGACGAGACATGGAGTGTTGTGTTGCTGTATTGCTAGCGCGGCGAATGAGTCACAAGGTGAGGTCTATCCTGGCCGAGTTTTCATAGCCGCAGTAATTTTCATTCATCGCCATCAAATTTTCATATCGAGCTACTGTTCTTGAGACATCAAAAACTACAGATGAAGGATTTCGACCATGAATGAAGGTGTTTGAACACCTTTTCTGCAGTTTCGCTACTCGTATACAAGCATACATGGATCCCCGTGCATGCAATCTTTTTGAACGATGCATTTTCTTTTCTTTTTGCGTGTCTAAATGTGATGATCCTGCCCATGCTCCCCTAAACGAGTAAATCCTCCCTACCCTCCTCTTTTAGAACCGCTTGCACCGTCTCCAACACATTCGCATGCAACTCTTTCGGCGCTGCCACAAATCCAAAGTTCCCGATCATCTTCCTCTCGACCGTCAAATCGATCTCCTTCCCATGCACATCCGTAATCTTCCCCCCCGTCTCCTCAAACAACAGCATCGCCCCCGAGTGATCCCATACCTTGCCATACCGCGCCCGCTTCTTGTACACCCACACCGTTGTGTTGCCTAGGCCGAGAGCCAGCACGGCCCAGCGCAACACCCACGGCAGCAGGTCGACGTTGGGGTACGGCGTGGAGAGGCTGCGGGCGATCTTCTCGTGGATGTTTGGTAGGCACGAGTCGACGGTGGTGCTGGTGAGGAATTTAATGGCGGAGGAGGAGTTGCGGGGGAGCTGCCGGGTTGGCGTATCTGCGAGGGAGCCGGGGAGGGCGCGGATGTGGGCGCCGTGGTCTTTGACGGCGAAGATGATGCAGCCGATGCCGGTAGGATCGACGTCGGTGTCGCAGAAGGGTGCCGCTGCCTCGATGGACATGTTGGGGCATCCCACGACACCAAGCTGCTGCTTACCATCGAGCAGAAGGCCGATGTTGATGGCATACAGTTTCCTGCTCACGTAGTTTTGCGTGCCATCAATGGGATCAAAAACCCACGTCCGGCCCTTTCCCGGCTTATTCGCACCACACTGATCAACCAAGTCACACAAATGCTCCTTGCTCTCCGGCAACCTGCACAACGCCCTCGCGTCCTCGTCCCCGCCAATCCCCTCCAGCAGCCCCCAGACGCGCTCCAGCAGGTCAGGCTTCGCCCGCAGGTCCGAGGCGTCCTCCTCGCCGACGAAGACGTCGTCGGGGAAGGCGGCCTTGAAGGTGGCGACGAGCAGCGCCTGGATGGCAAAGTCGGCGACGGTGACGGGGCTGTGGTCGTGCTTCTCGACGGTGCCCTTGTCGTTGGAGGCGATGATGGACTGGCCAAGCTGCGCGGCCTTTTGCACGACGCCGATGGCGATGCGCAGCTCGTTTGCGTACGGGCTGTCCATGACTGTGAGTGGCGGGCAAACTGTGAGCTAGTAGTTCAGAAGAGAGCGATACAGTCGTGACTGGACGGACTCGGATGAGTCTATTGTTTGCAGTGGCATGTGCGCGGCACAGTGGGGCGGCTTCAGTGGGCGAACATCGCTAGAACCTTCACGATTCAGCCGAGACATTTCATTTACTCACCTTCAACTTTCAACAACATGCGGCTCGCATCATCTACCGCCGTCTGCTCTAAGCCATGTCGCCGTGCAAATGTCTGACGCCGTCATTCTCGACCCCGCCGCCATAGCCCTCGCGCCCGGCCACGAGCCCTTCACGCCTAAACCGCTGATCCAAGACATCCTGCGCACAAAGTACTGCGTGCCCGGCTCCATCTTCCTCGTCGAGGGCATCGACGCCGTCCCCGTGTCGCACACAGGACGCTGGCAGGTCGTGCGGCTACTTCTCGGAGATGGCGAGCACTGCATGCAGGCGCTGCTGAGCGGGCCCATGCAGCGCTTCGTGCACACGGGGGAGGTCGCTGTCGGGTCGTATGTGCGCCTGGACAAGTTTGACCTGAAGTGGTGCAAAGGAGGCGACGAGGAAGAAGGAAGCGAGGACATGGTGTATCTGGCGGTGGAAGACGTCCTCACTGTAGGAAGAAACGAGTCCTTCTGTGCGCTGTGGGAGGCGGAGCAGGAGGACGCTCTGGAGGAGCTGGACGTCGAGGATGATTTGGACTTGGAGGAATCCAGGCTCGAGTACGAAGCGTCCGAGGTGGACAAGGCTCAGGCATTCGTCTTCAAGCCCATACAGGCGGACGCTGAACCATCACCAAGCCCAGCGAAACTCCCACCAGCTACACCCCACAAGGAAACGGCGTACGAGGACGACACAGACTCGATGATGGACGAACTCGACCCGTTCGAGGAGTACGAGGCTCTCATATTCCCAGAGAGAAAGATCCTAACACCGAGAAAGCCGACTCCAAGGGCCACTCCCCAGAAGGCGACACAGCAGAAGGCGACACCACATCGAGCGACACCATCTAAACGCACACCATACAAGAACCTGACGCCTCAACAGCTGACGCCGCTGAAGTTGGCGCTCAAGAAACCAGAGGAGCAGAAGCCCACGCCACAAAAGCCGACCCAGCGGAAGCTGTTCGACTCCTCCGTCGCTGCACCCACAGCAGCATCTGCACCCGCACCCGCACCCGTACCGCCGTCAGCACAACCGTTGTCATCAAAATCATCCTCCAAGCGCGCGCAACCCCCCATCGCCCTCCCCCGCGACTGGCACGACCGCACCCTACCCCTCAAGCTGACCACCCTCTACTCCATCCCCTACCTGCCCTACCGGCAAAACTGGTCGGTCAACGTGCTCGCCATCCTCGTGTCCCTGGACCCCGTCGAGCCGTCCCCGCTGCCGCCGTTCAAGCAGCGCAAGGCGCGCATCGCTGACCCCTCGACGGCCAAGCACGTGCTCCTGTCCATCTTTCTGGACCCGGACAAGTTCACGCCGGCAGTGGGCAGCGCGGTGCTGCTGGTGGGCGTCAAGAACCACCCGTTTGACGGCGGGAGCCTGAAGAAGTATGCGAGCGACGGCGTGTTTGGTGACTGGTGGTTTGAGGATCCGTGGGAGATGGAGTGGTGCGATGTGGAGGGGATCAAGCGTTGGTGGGCGGAGATGCAGAGCAGCGCTGGGGTTTGAGACGAATGCACGAGAGCAAGGCTTGGATGCAATCTTGTTACTTCGGTATATCCCTGGCGTTCTAGCACTTCATTCATTCAAGTACTGTATTCGTGTTCAGTTTGATCTTGACCAAGAATTTTCCCCATGACCATGAGTCCATGAATGGTCTACATTGTCGACTATTTTCTGAAGCTCAATTCATGGCTATAAATACTAGCCACACACGAGCATCCAGGTCTACTAAGCACTCTATCCCCATTATCGGCCGAGCTACCACTCCCACGTGCTTGGCCCTCCCTTCGATGAAATCTTCACCCACCATTAACCTTCATACCGCTCACACTAGTGCATGCATCACTGGGGAGCCCCAACGTCATAGACCCTGCCTGGCAGCTCTCTGATCATGCCATGTTCGGAGCTTCCCCATAATCGGACCTGTCACTCGCCTAATGTCCAATTGACAAGCCCAGTGTGGAGTTTGCCGAGCTGAATCACGTACGCAAGAAGCTGTACTGTATTACAGTGATGACGACAATTTCCTTGGCTGCTGACTGGGCCTCGGCAGGCCTAGCTCTGAACGGAGTCAGGTCCGGCGAGGCTTGAGTGGCCCTAGAAATGTAAATTCCATACAAAAGCGACGCTCTAGGAACACGCAGGACCTGCCGTTAAGCTCATCTCCTTCATCTGAATACCCTGGAGCGAATACAAAGGCAAAACCCTATTCTGTCTCAGTCCTGTACCCACAACGAGCATGCGTTCTCAGGCCGTCCTCTCCCTCGCCTCAATGGCAGTGGCCGCGCACGCAGCCAGCAACGACACAGCCCAGACTCCTAGAGTCGCGCCCTCTCTGTGGGACGGCCAGTGCTTCTATCCTACTGCCGACAGTGGCTTCCAGCTTGCGACCTATCTCGGCCGCTGGTACCAGGTGGCCGGCACGCTGGCCCCTTTTACTGCTGGCTGCAAGTGCATCTACGCCCAATATGCCCTGAATGTACGAACCAAGTCAGACACTGGTCCTTGACTTTTGACTTACGGTTCTCTAGGATGATGGCAATGTCCAGGTCAACAACACCTGCGAGGCTGAAGGACGTCCTGTGAATATTCTTGGCACCGCTTTCCCGGCCAATCCGGCGTACGGCCTCGATGGAGCGTTCCGAGTCCAGTTTCCCGGACAGCCTGCCGAGGAATGTCCTGGGCCCAACTACATTGTCCAAGGTATGCTAGCCGCCAGATAGTCGTTCCTCCCGCAAGATAGCTGATTGCATGCTAGACTATGCCAATGACATTGCAATTGTCCAGTCAAGCAATTTCACCACCCTGTTTATCCTGAGCCGCGAGCAGTATCTAGAAGACTCTATTATACAAGTATGTACCGATATAGTCAATTTTACGGCCCGGCACTGACAACGATCTCTAGGCATGGATTAATCGTGCCGGGCTCCTTGGGTCTGACCTGGACAACGTTGTCAAGACTGATCAAACTGACTGCCAATTTACTTGAATCAATCAAGGTACAGAGGTTTGTTTTCGTGTGTAATATTTAGATCTATGGACAGTGCTCGAAAGAGGCCAAATGTTTCCTCATTACATCATATTCATTGACTCGTACACTTTTCCATATTCCATGACATGCATCGACAGCGGTCACTCAACCAGAAAGATAATTATGAGGAATGACCTATCATCATCCAATAAGCTGAATATGTATGGGGCAACACAGCGATCTGGAAAAGGAAGCTTTGCCGATGTAGAATGAGTGCTGCATTAACCCGCGTCTACCCCCTGTGTAGAAAGCACAGTCAATAGGGGAAGGACGGTGGCAACACAACCCCTCTTCGGGCAATACACTGAAACGTGGATAAGCGGTCGCATGCAGAGCCTTGCCGAATGTAATATCCAATCCTGTCACACGACCCCAAGTCGCCGAACCAGTAACATCTCCTGATGCTGGCCCAGAAGGAATGCGGGGGAACGCCACGACAATCCTATACATATATGGCCATGAGGATACCCCTTACTCATTCCTGCATCAACTTCTCAAAAAAGTCAAACTTATATTAACCACATGGGTCTGCACACTAAATTTGCCGAGCACATTGATGAGGTGGACGTGATCATCGCTGGCGGCAGGTAGCCTGGCTCTTCAAGCGACCTTTCCACAAAGCTGACACAGCCAGGCGGCACGGCGGGATGCATCGTGGCCTCGAGGCTGGCAGAGGCAAGCCCGGAGCTGTCCATCCTCGTCATCGAGGGCGGCGCTAACAATTACAACGAGCCCATCATCGTCAACCCTGCCCTGTATCTCCAGAACCTAGCACCATGCAGCATTACCGCCACTTTCCACAAGGCGAACAAGTCGGAGCATCTGGCGCAGCGAGAGCTCATCGTGCCCTGCGGCGGCGTGCTTGGAGGCGGCTCATCCATCAATTTCATGATGTATACGCGGGCTCAGCAGGATGATTATGATTCTTGGAAGACGCCTGGGTGGTCTGCAGATGACTTGCGACCGTTTCTAAGAAAGGTTCAGACCCGCCCCCGAATCTTTCGGCTTCATAGCTATTTGCTGATACTATACTAGCTTGAGACATACCATGGAACAGGCGCTGCGAAGGACCACGGCTTCGATGGCCCTGTCCACATATCCAGTGGCTCGTACAGGTCTCTCATAGCCGAGGACGATTTTATCGAAGCAGGAAAAGCACTGGGATACCCCGAAATCAAAGACCTTCAGAGTTTGGACACCAACAACGGAGTCTCCCGCTGGTTGCGGTACGTTTCGCCAGAAGGCAAGCGTCAGGACACTGCCCACACCTACCTCCACCCCAAGCTTCAGGCCGGTGATACATACCCCAACTTGCACGTTCTTGTGCAAGCAAAAGTTCTGCGTGTGCTCATAGATGGCGATTCAAAGCGTGCAGTTGGGGTCGAGTACACACCAAACCCGGCCTTCCAGGCCCTGGGCATCAACCTGACGCAAGCACCTACCCATACCGTGCGGGCGCGGAAGCTGGTCGTTCTCTCGTCTGGCGCCTGTGGCACGCCTGCTATTTTGGAACGGTCTGGGGTCGGCGATCCAAAGATTCTGCAGCGGGCTGGTGTGCCCGTCGTGGTAGATTTGCCCGGCGTAGGCCACGACTACCAGGATCACCACTTGATCATCTATCCTTACCGGACTAATCTGGCGCCGGAAGAGACCATTGACGGCATTCTTCGTGCTGGTCGGGATGCGCCGACAGTTTTCAGTGGTAACAGGTTACTTGGGTGGAATGCGATGGACGGTGCCGCGAAACTTCGGCCTACAGAGGAGGAGGTGCAGGCACTTGGTCCTGAATTCAAGGAATCTTGGGATAGGGATTTTAGAGACGCTCCCAACAGGCCCTTGATGCTGATGGTGCTGGTGAATTGGTATTCCGACTCTTGACACATGGCAGTGGGGATCTTGAGCTGATAATGAACAGTTTTCTAGGTGACCAGGCTTCGGTACCTGTTGATCAGTATGCGTCCATAGGCACTTACACGGCCTACCCATACTCGAGGGGCCACATGCACATTACCGGCCCAGAGCTGAAGGACCCCCTTGACTTTGACGTAGGATACTTCTCCGACGCCAACGACATCGACCTCAAGAAGCTCGTGTGGGCATACAAGAAGCAGCGGGAGCTCATGCGCCGCACCAAGATGTACCGAGGCGAGCTAGCCATCGCCCACCCGCGCTTTCCGGAAGGCTCCAAGGCCGCATGCACGGAGCTGGACGGTCCGCTCGAGCTCGGCAACGTGCGCGACGTCGAGTACTCGGCCGAAGACGACGCGGCGATCGAGACGTGGATACGGGAGAATGTGGGCACAACGTGGCATGCTCTGGGAACGGCGAAAATGGCGCCGAGAGAAAAGAAGGGCGTTGTTCAACCGAACCTGGATGTGTATGGGGTTAAGGGGTTGAAGATTGCTGATTTGAGTATTCCGCCGGAAAACGTGGGAGCCAACACAAATAACACAGCTTTAATGATCGGGGAGAAAGCGGCGGATATAATCACGCGCGAGCTCGGATTGTAAGAAAGTGCGTCTGTATGATCATGCTCGGATGGCGCTGCAGCATCGTTCTAAGATGCTGTTTAATACACGATAGTGACTTCAACCATTGGATATTCCCTTCTGTTTCAAGAGAAAGACGAAATTGTGTGATGATTGTTTTCGCAGGACAGCTGTCTGACTTTCAATTTTTAATATTATTCGGCGTGATGTAAGGTGAATAGATGAGTGGACGCTGGCGCACATGCTTCAGCACCGCCAGGAAGACAAGAGGACCAGTTCAAAGCTATTTCTTTATTATCGTCTCCCGTTGGGCTGTCATCTCCACACAAACCCCTGCAGCTCTATCAACATCAGCTCGTCTATTGCCGCAGGATTTTGATCGAGCAGATTGACTGAGACAAGAGTTACTGAAGTTGTTGCAGAATCGAACGGTGTTTCATGCTTCGGGGTTCTGTGTTGAGCTATGTCGGGACTTGCCCTCTGTCGAAGAGCCATGGGCATTTCCACAGATATATTCAGAATCATGCAAGAACCCCTGAATCGAGCAAAAGCAGGGACCGTCTTACTTCCTATTGCCCAGAGTCTCAGATCACACCCAAAGATTCGGAAGCCTACGAGACCAAGGAACGGATTAGTATTTGGCTTTCCCATCTTCAACCATTATTTTCCATTTCTAGTGCCACCGGAGCGAACGGGAACTCCCGCTATTTAGGACACAAGGGCAGCGAGATCCGGTCGGGCTGCTGGCTATCGTGGACTTATTGTCCCCGGGGTGATCTCGCAGGCGGTGAGTGCCATACCCCAGACCATATGCAGAGTGTCTCAGAGACTGCTTCCATCCTTGCTCGACCCCGTATAACGAGTGAACCGATGTCGGGGACCTTAGTGCGTTGGAGCCCAAGCCATTCTACACCGAACAGCCTCGTCTATACCGTCGTTAACCTTTGAGATGATAGTCCAGCTCTCCTGTGGCCCTCAGATAAGCTTCGTTGGAGGGGAAACTGAGCTTTTCTCGACACAAGATGAGTTGACCGTCATTGACGGCTGCGGGATCCTATCAATGATAAGATGCTAACATCCACGAGGAAGGACGTCCAACGCTTAGATTCTGTCTAGTGGGCCAGATTGACGAGGCCAGTGCCTCATTGGCCAGCGATGTAATTGGTTATCTCGAAGGATTCAACTGCCTTTCAGCTCGCCGGCTTCGCCTACAGACCAACCCTCCCACATCTGGTCAAATTTCCATCTAGGGGATATCGAGTCTAGGTCCCTGCATATCGACCCCCGCATCGTGGTGGAGAGGGTGAGGTTAGAAAGACATGTCGGATGCAGGGCGGGGTTATCCATGGTGCACGATTGGGGCCCAAGTTGACCTCCTGACGCTGGCGCAAGGAATCAGATCCTCCTGGGCGCCACTCTATACGAAGCTTCGTGCTTTCTCTCCGCCAACAGTGCTCAGTAACAATATTTCCGCGAAGAAATGTCACGAGAGTGTTCATAAAAAGTATAAATCAAGGCCTACCTCCCCTAGTATGAATGTGTACGCCGGGCGTCTCAACAATCAATGGCTTTTTTCTCAAGATTATTTCAACTAAATGACTCCATCTACCGTCAAAATGACCACTACCGCCCCCGAGACCAAAGTGGAGCAGAAGCTCAAGCCCGTGGTCATGTACATCCACATGGGGATGCACATGCCTAACAACTGGAAGATCTGCTTTCTCTTGAAGGAGCTCGGCCTAGAATGTGAGATGAAGTTCCTCGACTTCGCTAAAGACGAGCAAAAGCAGTCTCCCCACATCGACCAAAACCCCAATGGACGCATTCCCACTCTTGTCGATCGAAACAACAATAGCTTCCCCGTTTGGGAGAGCAATGCGATTCTGATGTACTTGATGGATCGATATGACGGCGAGAATAAAACTGGGTTCCTGGGTACTACCTCAGAAGAGAAGGCTCAAGTTATCCAATGGCTTTTCTTTCAAGCTAGTGGGCAAGGTATGCTACATAAAAACAAACCGTCATCTCTCATCGTCCAAGCTGTTCAAATTGACAATAACTATTACATAGGCCCGTACTACGGACAAGCTCATTGGTTCATGTTCCTTCATCCTGAAGAAATCCCTTCGGCCATAAAGCGTTACCAGGCCGAGATTCTGCGGGTGCTGAGCGTGCTCGAAAAGCACCTCCAGGACCGAGATTGGTAAGCCCAGCTGCTCTTTGTTAGGATGCCCAAGCAGGCCAATACGCTAATTCGATGGACTTTTTAGGATGGTCGGATCGCAATGTACCCTGGCCGATTTCGCCTTGCTCCCCTACAACTTGTTCTACGCCCCCCGTCTTCTACCAGAGGGTGTGTCCATCGAGCAGCAGTACCCGGCCGTTTCCGCGTGGCAGGCTCGTGTAGCCAGTCGTGCCTCGGTGCTGGAGACCATCCGGGAACGGGAGGTTCAGATGCGTGAGTTCACCTCGACCAATCCTATATTCCCTGGCGAAAAGTCCCGAATGGAGCCGGTTTTCCCTTTCTCCGAGGGCGCAGTCATCAGTAGCCAAGCATAGCTGTCATTCGCAATACGTTCTAGATAGACAGGGCGCTGTGGGAGGAGTAAACTATTATAATTGAACACCGGGCTTTCGGGATGTATGTCGATCGTCAGTAGCTTGATCTCGAGTGAAGTATGTAGCGGAAGAATTGCATGAGTGTGATTGTGTCAGCCATGGTGCAGTTGAAACGCACAAAATGTGATGGTCTGCCATGCTTCGTGGAAGAGAGACTTTGACATAGTAGCAATATAGTGAAGGATTTCGTCATGTCCAGTGTAGCTGTATATCAAAATGCTAACACATAAAACACCACAGTAGCCAAAGCTACCGAATACACCATAGCTCTGCTTGTGCCCAAAGTGACGGCACTGCTCGGCGGAAACTCCCCTTCCGGCTCACGACTGCCGTCCACTATCTCATCGGCAGATAGACACGCGAGAGCTGTCGTGGTGTTCGAACTGACTCCTGGGATCCGGGCTGTCAGAAGGACAGGTAGCGACTGTCTGACGAGCAAGTCATAGGCTTCATAGAAGGTCTCTTCTTCCGGAGAAATAAGAAGGCCTTGGGACATCACCTGCAGTGTTCGATAATCGTTTGGCAGGATCACGTCCGGCAGGCTGTCGACGGTGCACTCGGGCCGCGAGAAGTTGAAAGGTGCGGCTAAGATATGTGTAAGTGCATGCAGCCGAATATGCTGGGCAGAGAAGCCACGAGAAGGAGCACAAACAGGTCCATAGCCGGGCTGGGCCGCCACAGTCGTTGCTGATAGTAATAGAAGGACAAGAGCCGTCGATCGGAAGCGGCGCTTCCAGTATCGCGTCCCGACACTCCTCACTCAGAACCCCGTCACAGCTGTCCAGGGCGTCAGAGTCTGAAGTTGCGTTGATACCATCGAGCTGGTAGTAACATATTTGGAATTCGTCACTATCATTCGAATCGAAAAGCGACTCCGGAACGCTGAGAAACGCGAATTGATTGGCCCATGACGATGTGTCTCTGACAATGCTTGTGTTTCTGGCGAGTTGGAATTCATAAGCCAGCGACAGATGCCAGAGGTCTTGTCCAAGAAAGGCGACGGGCGTCGTGCCACTCGAGTTGAATGTGAGGTCGTCATCCACAAGATCTTCGATGGCCTGCGGGCAATTGGCTTCGCCTGTATTGTTTTGGGCTAGAACAAGCCAAGAAAACAGGGACGCTGCCAGGCAATTATGGAATAACATTATAGTTGTTGAGTGCTGATATCTGCGGACGCTTTCCACTCAGAGTCAGAGGCGATGTTAAAAGTTGGTGTAGGTCGGTGCTCGAGATCGTTTCTTCTGGGAAGAACCCAAAGACTCAAATACAAAATTGCCAAAGCCATGTTTCATCCCGCAGGTATTAGCAGAGCCCCAGCATGCTTGGCAATGATCCTGCGCGCACTTGGCCATGAAACATAGAGGAGAATAGGCGGAAGATCTGCGATGTCAATTTGACGCCAAGCCCTTGTGATGTCAGATCCCGAAGCTAGCCAAGCCTTGCCAGCTCAAAAAGGAACTTTTGTGACCCGGGTCATCTCCAATAATAACCTATCAGGGTTCTCGTGCCCAGGCGACCGTAGACGATAATTACGTCGTTACCGCGAAGCTGAATCTTGGCATATCATGCTGCCGGTTGTACCGTTTTCACTTATGCTCTGCTGTAGATGAGATATGGTACGTCCAAGGTCCGATGTAATGATTACACAGGCCCAATGATGATGACTACATCAAGAAACTCTTATCGAAGTTGATTTCGAAATTCAAATATGTGAACATTGTCCTAGGTTGTGAACATTCGCCGTAGCCGATCCTGGGATCCGTCACTTTGATACACTTTCTGGCAGTCCTCAAACACGATCTCGTCGAACGACCACCAATTATTCAGGAACAGTTGCCGACAATGCTGGGAACAGCAGCGGAAGACGACCTGGTGTAGTCGAAATCTCGCCTTCACGCTGCTAGCTGCCACAATGGTGAGTCACGACCCTCTTTCACCAAGAACGCAAAACGAAACAAAGTCGTGGCGGTGGGCATGTTCCCGTGGCATCCGCTAATGTCTCCTACAACATATCAATATGCGTTTCGACTCCAAGACGGTCACTCAACTCATTCGGATAATGGCATGGCTTGGCTACGAACTTCTCGAGGTAAATTAGACCTGCGGCTCTGACAGCAAAACCATGGTAGCAAACCTACTATCCTTTGTGGCAAGTTCAAAAGTGGACATGGCACCTGGATATAGGTTGAACCTATGACAATGTTATGTTAACCATGATATGCACACACTAACTGCCAACTTCCTATGCCCTCACTCTATAAAACAAGAGCTGAGTTGATTCTCAACCTACTCTGAGCGTGATTGAGATCTAGCGCAATCTACAGCTGCAGCCACATCAAGCTCGGTCCCCAATAGTCTCGTTGCCACCGTCTACCTGCAACCAATTAGCATGATGTGATCTGCACACCAGGCGGCTGCGGTTGCGTCTTGATATGCAGGCCAGCCACCGCCCTCTTTCGTATGCAGGCCCTGCCCTAATCCTGCATTCAGCTCAACCACATCGAGCAACTCACGGGACGACGGAGAGAGATACCCCTCATTCTTCTGTGATTCGATCCTCGGCTGCTGGGCTTAAATTCTTGCTGCATATTACGGCTGATCTCGTCCCGCTTCCCACCCGCCCGCGCCCACGGCGCTGGTAAACCCTCTTGTCTTGCCATCCGTTCAGCTGCTGACATACCGCATCGGCCAAATACATGAATGCTCCTAGCTCTGCTAGGTTTCATTGTGTCTTTTGTTTGACCGTCTAGCTCGCACACGGAACCATATCTTTCAAGTCTGTGTGAGTATCTGTTCGACTGCTTAGGGTTACTCGTCAAGATGAGAGCCACCTCGTTCTCGTTCATACTTGTGTGTGTAGGCTTCACGATGTCTGGCGTTCATGCGTACGATGCGCGACATAGCGGCTGAACTGTCGCCGCAACTGTCGCGTAGAAACCTCATCTCCTTCGAAGCACCGGTACGATGGACAACATATGATCCGCCGAAGCAGGCTGTCGTTGTCAATGTTGCAAATGATCGGAGTGTTGCCACCACGGTACACAAACCTCTTCTAAGGTTATAACACATACTGACCGTCTATGGTCACTAGGTAAAATACGCCACATCCAACAACATCCCTTTCCTCGCCCAAAACGGCGGCAACGGATGGGCCACCACGTATAACCTCAGCTCCAACCGTATCCTCATCAACCTGGCCAGCCTCAATCAAGTCACCTTCAAACGCAGACAAGACAAGGGCCACCATCGGCGGAGGCTCCAACATCAACAATACCATCGCCCGGGCGTCCGCTGCCGGAGCACTCGTTACGACGGGCAACTGCAACTGCGTCTGCACACTCGGGGCCATGCTCGGCGGCAGCTATGGCAACCTGCTCGGCGTGTACGGCTTCGGCATCGATAAAATCGTGTCGCTGCAGGTAGTTACGGCCGACGGACGCATGCGGACCGTCTCTGCTACGTCGGAACCAGATCTGTTCTGGCGTCTTCGCGGCGCCGGACCGAACCTTGGCATCGTAACCTCTGCCGTGGTCAAATCTTATCTTGTCCAGCAGAACAACTTGCAGGCATGGGCTGGCTCACTCGTCTTCACACCAGATAAACTGGAGCAGGTTGTACAAGCCGTGCAAGAATTTCAGTTCAAACCCACCACAGTCGTCTTCATGTATTTTGTTGGCGGCGGCCCGCCGTTCAACGAGCCTATCATCCACATCACGTCGTTGATGTACAAAAGCACCCCCGAGACCGGCCGGGCTGCTTTTGACAACTTTTATAACATTGGTCCTATGGCCGAAGACACGGCCGTTCTCCCGTGGACGCGGTGGAACACGGACAGCGATGCCTTCTGCACGCCCGGGGCACGCAACCCATCCTTTGGAGCAGGCATCCAGAAGATGGTCCCCTCTATCTAGCGATAAGTGTGGAACAGATATGTCGACTTCCAATAACAGCCTAGAGCAGAAATAGTGCTATACTTCTGGAGGCATATTCTCTCGCCAAGGCTCAGTCGATCAACGCCAACACGGCGGCTTTTCCTCATCGCAACGTCAAATTTAACGCTTTGATTATCGGTTGGTACGAAGACAAAGCGTTAGATCGTTTGGCGCTGTCTTTTGGACGGGCTACACGGGATTTGCTGCGAGCTTCGGATGGACCACGTTAGAATTCAACGTAAGTGATACTAGTTCTTAAACCAGTCACAGGAGATAACGCTTCAGTAGATATATCAATTTTGCCCACGGCGACGAGGACTTGACTGAGGTGTATGGTCATAGCTTACCTAGGCTTGGATCGGTAAAGCAGCGTCACGATCCTAGGAATCACTTTGGCCAATGGTTCAATATTGTGTAGCAGCACGTTCAGACTTGTTTATCAGAGTATCATTCTAACTTGGAATTATGAGACGACGGCGAGTTAATGACCTACCTTTTCCCCTAGTTTGCCTTGCTGCGCAAAATTTCTCAGTACGTTTCTAGTTCTCGAACTACATCTCTGAAACATTCGATTGACTTCTTCGACACGAGGAGTATGATTGAAGAACTAGACTATCGTGATGAAGATATGACAGTGATGCAAGTGGTAATAATATTGTCCGGTCTTAGCACTAGATTTGGAATCTCCAAACATAGAACCCTTCCCCAGCTACCACCACTAAAAAGTCCTCGTCCATAAAGGCTGTCACAGGATCTGCGATCACAGAACGCCTGTACCAGGACTTGTCACCCCTGCGTACCATCTTTCCATCAACCCGACTGGCCGAGTATTGCTTGAGCTCGACGTATGGATTGCTTCCAAACGTGTTGGGACTGCAAATCCGAACTTCCACCACAGCGTCTTGACAAAAGATGACCTTTTTCATCTCGTTCTCAGAATTGTACGGCATCGAAACCTCCCCCCAGGAGTCTACAAATAGCTTCCAGTCGCTGTACTCGAAGCAAGTGAAATCCTCTGTCAACACATTGAAGCACACAGATGCCCTCTCCGTGACTGGCGTATCAGCGGCCGCCAACACATGCAGACCATGCGCATCCACGCTTTGGCATTGAGTGAGTGGACAGCGGACGCTGGAATACCACTTATACGGCGCGCGAAAAGTCGGGCATAAAAAATTGGGGCATCGATAGTTTTTCCGGCCTCGGTGGCGTAAGGTGTCTTCACCTGGGGATCGTGGACGGCGGATTTGCATTTCCCCTTTGTGCTTTTTTGCGTCCCAGTACTTTTGGTCTTGTTCTTCTGAATCAGTCTCCTCCTCCACCTCCTCCTCCCCGGTATCTAATTCATCCTTAGGCTCCTCACTCTCGGCTCCGATTGCGTAATCCATTCTCCCAGTTTCGTGGCTCACTTTATATATAGGCTCTGTTACAACCTTGCAGAATTGATCGGTGACTTTTCCATGTTCATATTTGATGACAATGGCTGTCAGATGGACGATACAGGCTCTAGACGAATACCGAGGACCTGAGTTATGACCCTCATCTATATCTATTTGTTAGTCTCTGGTAGAGTACCTTCTCGAGCAGTGGTGTTGTGGGTTGACATACCTGAAGGAGGTAGCACAGTATTATATATCCATGCCAAATACAAGACCTCTGGTCGAGTAGCATGGAACATGACACCTGGGTGGTCCCAGCCTCGAAGCAGGTCGTAGTGAGCGCTTTTCTTCGCTAATTTGTGCTTTGTGGCAAGCTCCATCAGCTTGCCCTGCCATGTCCAAGTCAAGACTTGTCCTGTCGTTGTGAGAATGACGATTGACTCATTGTGTGCAGAGCATTTCTGACACCCGCTTGGCAGGCTAAGTCTTTTGCTTTGTTCAAAGTCAAGATGCCTGACATGACTGTGACGATTGTTAGTTTGGAAGTATGACGCCTCAATGGTGTTGGGATTAATCCCCTACAGTGTTGTGCTGGACCTGGCTGATGCTGCTGTAATGAGGAGCTTATTGGTCAAGGCTATCAAATATGTCTGGCTACCAGAGAGGATAGCGTTGCCGGTTTTAAACAGCTTGCGATCTCTGGACGTTAAATCACAGACGACAACACCGCTGGTCGTTTTCCAAGCCATCTTCCCTTGGCCGTATAACACCGACGTCGTAGGAGGAGGCATTGACCGCTCTTGCCAATCTGGAAGCTCTCGATCAAGCACTCTCGAGTGCCACGGCATCAATTCCGAGACATCGTTCCTACTTATTGTATTCATCTGAGACAAGACCCTGTTCTTGACTTTGATCCTTCTCATCTCTTGGAGGAGCAATTCCCCTGGCTGCAGCAGGGACTCTGCGTGCAGCTCCAAGAGGCCAGGGTGGTGCAGGCGACAGAGTTGGGTGGTGATGTGGGGATGCCACCATGATGTGAACCATCCTCTCGAGACGAGACGGTAGTAGAGGACTTCGTTCGGTGTGACGTACTGTGCGATGAGGCCTACAACCTCGGGTGGAAGTTCTTGGAGCGGCGCGGCCCTCTGACGAACGATCCTCGTGGCGTGCCGACGAATGTAGAGTAGGTCAGCGAGGGGGATCTGCGTGAGATACGCATCTAGCCGCTCACTATCACTATTCGAAAACATTGTGTTGCGGCATATCTCGTTGGCTGGTGAGTGCCGATGTAGAGTCGAAGTGATTGAACTGTGGTTGCTATCCAGCACGACGAAAATGTAGGGTGTGGAAGTGCACGTGATTCGCAGGAAACTGTGAGTCGGGCTTCGAAACGACCTGCGCAAATCCTCAACTTGGTAAAGCGAAAACGTATTATTAACTTTAGCTTCTAGCTCTGTATCTATCACTATGCTCAAAACTTTTTTCTGGACTGAAGCGGGACTTTGTTGGTGCAAATTATTGTGGCCATAGCCGCAATGAGCCTCCAGCAGCAGACACTTGTATCCTGCGCCTTGACTCTCTTTCGAATCCTTCGCTTTTTGGTGGTGTGATCAGCACAAACTTGGTTCTTCCCTTTATCACTTTCCTCTGCATCATTGGATTTGCTTAATGAGCGAAGCGAAATCGGTCAAGTCCCAAACATCGGCGAATTTCCCATCCACGAGGTGATACAGAGTAAACTGCGTTGTAGACACACGGCGGCCAGTCGGGTCAATTCCTTGGAAGGTACCCAAATGTGTGCCCGTGACCTTGAAATGAAGGGCGAGGTACTCCCCATCGATGGTGAGCTGCCGAATTTCCCAATGCCAGTCTGGGAAGCCCTCGACCAGAGGCTCGAACTGCGCTGTGACTTTGGTAGTCTCCCATGGCTCATCGTTGATGTTGATGGGCGAGGTGTAAAATTGCTCCATGGCCTTGAAGTTATGAGCATTGCAGTAGTCGATGTAAGACTGGTATATCTTTCGGCGGGCATCGTCCTGTGCCGTTGCAGGCGAGGATATTTGTTTGGATGCCATTGTCTGGTATGATTAGGCGGGTTAAAATGGCATTTCCATTCAACGCAGAGCTAGGGGTCGCACTAGAAAAAGGAAGAAGAGAAGAGGGGGGAAAAGGGAAAAAAAAAAAGGGCAACATACTACGATGTGGTTGCAGGAGCTGGATCAATTGCCAGAGAGTTGCCTAAGCCGTACAGTCCGATTGAGCCCAACAGGATTAAATCGATTGACCACCTACAACGATAATCAACCTGAGTTGTATACGCTATGGGGGCTGATTTGATTGAAGCTACAAAAGACACTCAGCAAATTATCAAGTCTGACAACTTATAGTGACCAGTAACTCAACTTGCGCTAACTTGTAGTTTGTCGGCGAAATGAGCGATCACCGAGGGCACAACTTGCAGTTTTCCCATCTCCCACCAAGGCAATTCGCCGAAGCATCACATTTGAAGCCGTGGTGGATGGCTCTAAGTCACGGATTGGCCTAATAATGATAACGTAGAGAAACTGTTCTACAGCAGAAGACAGCAAAAAGAATATAATTTCTTGTTTATCATTACATTTCCCGAGCCATGCCATCTAAATCAATCTGAACTTCATCGTTATCATTAAGGGGTAGAGGATGGAGCTTTCTGTTGCTGCTGCTGCAGACTCCCAGCCTGCCTTTCCAAAATGCCCAACCGGCTCTGCTGCAAGCTCTCAACTAATGTCTGGAGTCTCGCGATTTCCGTCTTTCCCTGGGCCAGCTCTGCCTCTAGCCAGGCCGCTCTAGCCTTGGTGATATTGTCATCATTCATATAAAATCGCAGGCACCAGGTGAGGAGAACAACAAAAAGCAGTTGCAAAGCAGCCAGCCCATAAAAACCTGCAATATTGATCCACGTC
>KL659472.1:595-15468 GCA_000732775.1 Stachybotrys chlorohalonatus IBT 40285 | reverse complement strand
TGCCGGCTTCTTCTGCACGAGGTAGTAGCCACGGGTCTGTATCAAAAAAATGTCTCCTATGGCCCGCTGTAGTGGCTAGAGCTGTTGTGGATGAGTAGAGAACCACATTCTGCACGTGGTAAAATTTGGGGACAAAAGTCTGCGAACACCCCACCCCAGCCACCCACTTCCACGACAACACAATGAACTTTGAACAGCCACAACTTTACCAAAAGAGATGCGTTTTCTATATAAAGTAGGCTGTTAAATAGCCCTAAGGCAGATATTTAATATTTTGTATGATGTCTCTGTGCGCGGATAACTGTACGCAACCTTCGCTGAAGTCAGTTGATGAGCTTCCGTATCAGTACCTAAGGTATTGCTGCCGACGCAATCGTCAGGCATTGCTTCAATTTCTCTCTATTAACTAAATTGTTTTTCAAATATTGTAGGTAAGGGAATAAAGATAATGATTTCTGCTTAAGACCCTTCTAAATGTGTTCAACTAGGTTGAGATCAGGCGAGTGTGGAGGCTATTCAATATACTCAATTCCATGCTCTTGCAGCCACTTAGGGGTACCACCAAAGTTGTGAATTCTCGTATTATCTTGCTGGAAACGCCTTATATTATTGTCAATAGGAAGAAGTCCTTCTTCTAGAGCAGCCTGATAACTTTGAGCCGAGTAACCTCGCCGTGGAGTGTTTGGATCGCGCCCCATGAAGATGAGCTCGCTCCGGCCGTCTCTCCAGACTACTGCTCACACTATAAGAGAAATTGGGAACTTTCCATGGACTTTGAGGTTAACCACGGGTACGAAGAACACCCAAAGGCGCCCGGCAAGAGGTTGTGACTGTACAGTTGACTCATCACTAAAGATGGTCTTGGTGGATATCAGCGTCAAAATACTGCTAGATCTTCAAACACATATAACTCAATTAATGCTATGATATCAGGAAGCCGTTCTCGTGCAAATGATAATCGCTTGGCTGCTGCTTCCTTTGATATAGAAATCCGCTGCATTAAATGCCATTTTCTACCCCAAACCCTGCGGATTGCACGGCGGATGGTTCGACGGCAGACGCGACCACCCATACTTCCAATCAATGCATTATAGGTAAATTTTCGGTCCTTTTTGGTCAAAAGAAGAACATGATTACATTCTAACGTACTTAATTTATGTGGTCTGCCTTCTCTAGGCTTTGGGTCAAAGGTTTGGTTGTTTTTCCCTGCTTTGCAGACTCGATGTGTTGTCGAGGGTGTTGTTACGAGCCGTGACGAACCAATCCGATAGATAAGCACAAAGGTCACGTGTCGATAAGAAGGAGCGCTCGGAACGCCGCGCTCCTACGCTCCTCTGACCAAGGAGCGCGCAGGCAATTACGCGCCCCGAATAAAAGGATAACTATAGATGGGGAGGACTCTACGGGATCTAGCTAGAGAACTCACCAGCTACCAATACAACTTGGTTACCACAATATACTTGTGCATTACCAGACGTAACATCAAGACCTTCTGTATTGCTCAGTATAACGCCCTGATCGCCTGCCAACATAAAAGACGCCTACCCGGTATCCTTTAATAGTTGGAATCCGACCCAGACGTTACAGGTGTGGTGTTGAAATCTTTCGCGACAGCGTGGTGATTTTTGCCGGACGATAACTCACTGCAGATAACTGCCCGCTGCACCGGAGTAAACTAGCAATTACGCCTGCGATTGGCGCTTATTTCGGTACCGAAAGGTTGCTCAGAAGTTATTCTTTTATTAAGTTGTATAGGAATTAGGTCTGTGGTCTGTCGCGGCCGCGTTGTTATATGGCGACGAGTCAGGTGGGGTGTTCGCAGACTTTTGTCCCCCAATTTTTAGCCACGGGTAGATTGAGAAGAAAGCAGGGTGAAGTGGGGACAAGTTTCAGATTAACACCCGGAGCGAGCTTCGGCTTTCTGCCAACCCCGCTTACTGGGCATGGCTGCTTATGTATCTAGCGGCTACAACCGAGGAGGAAAAGAAATAAACTGAATTGAACATTTTCGGATGTCGCACTCTCTTCACTTTTTCGCAATCGGCTGACTTCATACCTGGCATCGCCCTGTCTGTCTCGACGCTGGCGCATCCTCCTTCTCGTCACCATGTCTTCAACAGAGTCATCCTGGCGGAGACTTTTCCACCGACGCGGTCATGGGCTTGGGCCGGACAAGTCTCAAAGCGAAGATGCCGCCCGTGATGGGCAACGGGCTACACCTAGTCCAGCCGTTGTGTCGGCCATCGGCAAAGATGTCGTGCGAACTTCTGCAACGAGCGTAGGCGTGTCTAAGACTCAAATATCGCATTCTCCTGCCTCCGATGAGTCTCGACTCGGCCTGCCAACTCGCCCCCAGCAAACACCCACTCTTGCTTCCGCATCTCCCACCCTCTCAAGCCTAGATGAACGACTTTGGAACCAAGCATACGATGAGCTCAAAGCAAATGAGTCCGATATCGCCGACGCATACGAAAGAATCCTGTCTCATGAACTTTATGGAGGCGATTCCAGTTCATCCAGCCTCGTGTCTCAGGAGAACGAGATCGAACAGGACGCCGGGCAGCGATGGTCCCAAATGGAGCAGCTCATCCGGGCCGGCCTGAAAAGAACCGAAAAGGAGGCCGCCGTGAAGCAAGGGATCGAAGTCTCGATGCGGGCGGTATATTCTGTTAAAGAAGTAGTAGACAAGGCTGTAAAAGCCAACCCACAGGCCGCCGTCGCCTGGGTCGGTGTTTGCTTTGCTCTTGAGGTGAATCTATCTTCCTAAGGAACTTGCCGCTATAGCCTGTTAACTATTAGCAGATACTGTCAAATCCAATCGCCCAGGCAGCTGTCAATAGAGAGGGACTCGCCTATGTCGTCTCCAGGATGGACTGGTACTGGAATTTATCCGAACTCCTCCTTCACGAGAATAGGGCCAGTGAATCCTTTGCTGGACTGCGGAATCAACTTGAGAAGCACTTGGTAGACCTCTTCAGGAAACTTCTTTTGTATCAGATGAAGAGTGTCTGCCTGTAGCACCGAAATCGGGCTGTCGTCTTCTTGCGGGATCTAATCAAGCTTGATGATTGGGACAGCACACTGAGCGAGATCCGAGACGCCGAGGCTGCTGTTCGGAAGGACTCAAATCAATACAATACGCAGTATATCAGGGCCCATCTCCAAAATCTGGCTAATACTGCGGAGCAGAATCAGACGAAGCTGAACGACATATATTTGGCCATTCAGACCCAGTCTGAGCGACAGGAAAGAATGCAAGAAGACATAGAAGATAGGAATTGCTTGAGAGACCTACGTCTTACCGACCCCAGCGACGATAAGAAACGCATTGAGCAGACAAAGGGAGGTCTTCTTCAAGACTCGTATAGATGGATCTTCGAAAATTCCTCCTTTGAAACCTGGCTCAGGGACCATAAGAGCAACCTACTGTGGATCAGAGGCGACCCGGGAAAGGGCAAGACCATGCTTCTCTGCGGTATCATCGACGAGTTAAAGATTTCGACCGCCCGCAACGCCCACGTCTCGTACTTCTTCTGCCAGGCCACCGACACTCGCATCAATAACGCCACCGCCGTTTTGCAGGGCCTGATCTTCCTTCTCGTCGACCAGCAGCCGTCACTCATCTCTCACGTACGAAAGAAGTACGATAAAGCCGGCAAACAGCTTTTTGAGGACGCTAATGCATGGACCGCCCTATCCGCCATACTTGGGGACATTTTGAGCGATCCAGCCTTGACGGCAGCCTACCTCATCATCGATGCCCTCGACGAGTGCGTCACGGGACTGACTCAGCTCTTGGATTTCGTTATTCAGTCAGCTTCATCTCGTGCCAAGTGGATTGTGTCTAGTCGGAATTTGCCCGAGATTGAGGAGCGACTACGACTCGCCGAGCAGAAGGTAGGGTTAAGTCTAGAGCTCAATAAAGAGTCTGTTGCAAATGCCGTGAGTGCATATATCCAGCAGAAGGTGCTTTGGTTAGCACAGCTGAAGAACTACGACGCGAAAACCATAGATATCGTCAAAGATCACTTGCTATCAAATGCAATGGGCACATTTCTCTGGGTAGGTTTAGTCTGCCAGAATCTCGAGAAGATACCACGAAGGAAGGCGCTTGTGATGCTAGACGCCTTCCCACCAGGCCTGAATGCTCTATACGAGCGAATGATGGACCAGATACTCGAACTGGACGATAACGATCTCTATCTCTGCCAACAGATTCTCGCCGTGGTGACGACCGTCTACCAGCCTCTCACTTTGCACGAACTCTCTTGTCTCACTGCAAGTTCTGAGGGACTTCCAGATGATATCGAGGCATTCGAGGAGATTGTGCGGCTCTGCGGCTCCTTTCTGACCATCTGTGACGGCACTGTCTATTTCGTACATCAGTCAGCTAAAGACTACCTAACTACGAACGAGAAAGCCTGCTCCACCATTTTCCCCTTCGGCATTGAAGATATCCACCACGCCATCTTTTCTCGCTCGCTGCGAGCCATGGCTATGCCCAATAAGTTGCGACGCAACATGTACGCCCTGCCGCGTCCTGGGCTCCTGATCGACGAGGTCAGCACACCACACCCAGACCCGCTAGTCGCCATACGGTATTCTTGTATGCGTTGGGTCGACCATCTTTGCGAAGGAGTTGCCGATAGCAGCAATGCTAGGTTTCGATATGATCTAAGCGACAGTGGTACAATCTCTCTCTTCTTGCAGAAGCATTTCCTTCACTGGCTCGAGGCTTTGAGCCTCTTACGAAGCATGTCTGTCGGCGTCATTTCGACCACAAGATTCGAGCGGTTACTCAGAGTCAGTCTACGTCTAGTAGGATGGCTTTAAGGATAAGCTAACGAGCATAGAAACAATCGATCGACCACCAACTATTCAATATAGTTCAAGATGCACGCCGATTTATTCTTCATAACAGATGGGTGATTGAGAACGCTCCGCTTCAAATATACTCATCGGCGCTTATATTCAGTCCAGTCAAGAGTTTAATACGGGTATTGTTTAATAACGAGGAGCCGGTCTGGATAGCAACTAGGCCTAAGACCGAGAGCAACTGGAGTGCTTGCTTGCAGACTCTCGAGGGCCATAGTGAGGTCAGCTCGGTAGCGTTCTCAAGCGATTCGAAGCTTGTGGCTTCAGGGTCGAGCGAAAATGGTATCAAAATCTGGGATGCCGCTACAGGCACAGAGGTACAGACGCTCCAGGGCCATATCGGCACAGTTAGCTCGGTTGCATTCTCAAGCGATTCGAAGCTTATAGCTTCAGGGTCAGATGATAAGACCGTCAAGCTCTGGAACGCTACCACAGGCAGGGAGTTGCAGACACTCCAGGGCCATATCGATACAATTAGCTCGGTTGCATTCTCAAGCGATTCGAAGCTTATAGCTTCAGGGTCATTTGATAAGACTATCAAGATCTGGGATGCGGCCACAGGCACAGTGATACGCCTGCTTAACGTTGGCACCATATTGGATAGGCTATCCTTCAACACTACTTCCTCACATCTGCTAACTGACATAGGCTCTGTAAAATTGTATGGTATGAACACTTATGATGGCGCTGAAGTTCAGACTCAGACTCAAATTCAAGCTCCGGATCAAGGAGTAGCACGCCAGGGTTATGGCCTGAGTTCTGATAACGCATGGATTTCTTGGAATGGGCGTAATGTGCTATGGCTGCCGCCCGACTACCGTCCTATTGCATCGGCAGTATCACCTCTGAAAGCTGCTATTGGCTGTAGCTCTGGGAGGTTTTATACGATTGGGTTCTCGGGACCACCTTTACTGTAATGGGTTAATAGTAGTTCTACGCTGAAACCTCCGGATTGGAATTATTTTTGTTAACATCATACATAGAATAAAAAGTTGGCGATACTTTGTGTATATTGACGTCGGGCCTGAACTGTTGGTCGACCGATCGTGAAAAGGCATTCAGCAACTGTTTCTGCTCTGCTGTAAATAGGCGAATGTTCCTCATACGATTATAAAGAGCAAGAACTCTTAGCTCATGTTGCTGATCCCGGTATTTAGGCTGCTCACTAATGTAGTACTTGAGCGCCACTAATTCTAGCAAAAGCCAAGCTATACTCGTCTTTTGAGCATGTCGTTCTGGACCAAGAAGTCATCGATACGGTTAAGACCCTCGTCTATCTAGCGAAGCTTCGCACGGAAGCCGCGTCACAGACCCTTATAGCGCATATCAAGATCAAGGGTGCCATGCTTTACAGTCCCCCTGGGACTGGCAAGACCCATCTAGCCAGAGCCGTCGCGAAGGGCACCGGATCCAATATGCTGGTCCTTGACGCATCCACAATTAACTCATGCTGGGTGGGCGAAACCGAAAAGTATATTCGCGCAGCTTTCACCTTGGCTACCAAATTAATCCCCTGCATCAACTTCATGGACGAGGTCGATTCGCTGTTCTACCATCGTAGCGGCGGCGACAAGAGCTGGCAGCGAACAGCTATCACCCAGTTCCTCCAGGAAATGGATGGCCTGATGTAAACGGACGAGGCGCCTTTCGTACTAGCAGCCACCAATAGGCCGGGAGATCTTGATAGTGCCTTCCTTCGCCGTCTCCCTCAAAAGATTCCTTTCGGCCTGCCCGATGTCAAGATCCGGGCCGGCATTCTGCGCTTGTTCCTCAAGGAAGATGACCTGGATGGTTTTGACGTGAGACAGCTCGCTGCCTTGACTGATGGCTACTGAGGCTCCGACCTCAAGAGCTTGTGCGCCGAAGCAGGCTTGATTTGGGCTGTAGAACAACAACCCGCCCTTGAACGTAATACTGAAGGTCGATTTAACGAGGAATCTCCCCAAAGAAAGACGAGCTCGCAGAGATCCGCTGACCAAGAAGTCGTGCTGCTAAAGACGGAGGAACCGGTTAGCAACAATACATGCTCCCGTGCCCTCGAAGCCACCGTGTCGGAGCTGAACGTATCGAGGACTCCCGCAACCATAAACAATGATTCTTTGGAGGTGTTTGTTGACTCAAGTTCGACGATGACAGGCTGCAACACCCCTGAATCATCTGGGAATGACTGCTCTACGAAGAGAGCAGCACCCCAGGCAGATCCCACTGCCAAGCCAGAAACCAGGGGATCTAGTAAAACTAATCCGCTCAAGCTTCGGCTCAACAAAGGTCATTTTGCAAAGGCACTCGCGAAGATGGCGCCGAGCGTTGCCAGGGAAGATCTATAGCAGTTGGAGGAATTCGCGAGGAAATTCCATCCTGCGAGGAATTATCATTTCCTGTACGTTAGCCTGCCCTACCTTGTATGCATAGTCTCTACTCGTAATCAAGCCCTGGCAGATTGTTCTGCCATTGCCATGATAGTACTCTCTATAAACCTTCAGGGACATTGTAAACAATTCCGTGAGGCTAAGCATGCTAATCTCTCATCAGTCTGCGCCCAGACAGATGAGCAGCTCTGCCGTCAAGAATCATCTCCAGGATGGAAAGAACATTGCTGCTAGTTATTTTCATGACAAAATTCACATGGAAAAGGTTGTTCAAACACCTTTCGTTCAGCCACTGCCAATCATCAACCCGCCTGAAGGTTGCACTCAGAGAACCCGCCTCCCTTGGAGTTACCGGTCACTTCACTTCCCACATCCTCATGAATCCGCCTGGTCAAGCTAGATCTTATCCAAGATTACCAGAATTATTTTGAGAAAAAGAAGTACGGGAAAATTATTTGCTCAACAGTCTTGGTTGGCTTGGCAGACAACCCGGACTACTTCGCCTTATCATACACATGGAGAGACCCTCGAACCATCTACACCGACAAACGAGTTATCTTCCCAGCCGAACATTGGGTCGCGCCGGCATTTGAGATTGAATGCAACGGGAAACCCGTGACTGTCGCTACAAACTTATATACGGCTCTCATTGGGATTCGCTCTAGCTTTAGTGGGAACGAGTTTGCCCTCAAGTTTGGGTCTCAATATCTTTCGCAGGATACTCACAGCTTATACATCTGGAATCGGTCGAGTCAGTCCTGGCTGCCGCCCGTGGAGCACGCGACAAAGGGAGCACGAGGTTCTGCATGGGCGTCGCGTGGCGAGATACGCGAGGTCGACGCAATGCCCTCAAGAACATCAAGGAGATAGTGCAGGATGTGCGGGCTCTGGGAATAGAATCGTGTATCACGCTGGGCATAATTGATAACCAGCAGGCCAGGGAACTCAAGGATGCAGGGTTGATGGCGTACAACCACAATATGGACACGAGCCATGAGTTTTACCCATCCATCATCTCGACTAGGACCTACGATGAGAGGTTAAAGACGCTGTCCCACGTGCGGGACGCAGGCGTCAATGTCTGCTCGGGCGATATTCTGGGTCTGGGCAAGTCAGAGGAGGATAGGATTGGCCGGCTGCACACCGTGTCAACGCTACCGTCGCACCTAGAAAGCTTCCCTATCAATGCGCTGGTGCCTATCAAGGGCACGCCGCTGGGCGACAGGCCGCCTGTCGACTTCACGAGCATGCTGCCGACCATTGCCACGGCGCGGCTCGTCATGCCGGCGACAATCATCCTCATTGCTGCCGGGCGAAAGACAATGTCGGAGGAGAAGCAGGCTCTATGCTTCATGGCGGGTGCCAACGCCATGTTTACGGGGGAGAAGATGCTGACGACCGAGTGCAATGACTGGGACGAGGATGCTGCGCTGTTTGGTCGCTGGGGGCTGGAGCCGATGAAGAGCTCCGAGAAAAACAAGAGGGCCTGGCTGATGAAGTGTGATCTGTACTCAAGCCACCATCAGAGCAGAGTAGGCACATGCTCAATATTGCAAAGAGCGATGATGATTTAACACTTCGGGCCGACGTGCTGTTGTTCAGGCACCCATTTCTGTCTTTCGCCCGTAAAGGCTATGCGAGATGTGCCTTGTAGTGGACGGTGGCGATGCTGTCGATGCATGAAGCTGTAGTCATGGAGTCATGTGCGATATTTACAAGCAACTGTTGACAGTTTACCTACATTCTAGACGCGCCCCTTGGAGCTCCCTGCTGCTGCGACGCCACCCACTCCTCAATCGCCCTGCATAGAACATCCACATCGCCCTCGCTATTCTCCGCATGCAGACAGATCCTTACCCTCTCGCTCCCCTTTGGCACCGTCGGTGCCACGACGGGTCGAATCGTAATTCCTCTCTCCTGGCAGTGCCGTGCTAAACTCCGCGGGTGCGGCGTCAGCAGCGGTATAATGGGTGACTGCGGCATTCCGCCGCCACCACCGGCGTGGAGCCGCAGAAGCGCGGTGTGCCGGCTGCATATGGCGCTCAGGCGGCTATGCGTGTACCGGATGAGGGCCTTCAGGTGGCGCAGCAGAGGCTCGGCGCGCCCACTTTGGAGGTAGTCGTAAGCTACGCGGATGCTGGCGAGGGAGGAGGATGGGAGTGCGGTAGTGTAGATGAGTGGGCGGGCGTAGTTTATGAGGTACTGGCGGGTCGTCGGTGTGCACAGCATGACGGCTGTGGTTGTCAGTCAGCGGCCATGACCTCAAAATGGACGGGTAGGTTGGATTTACCTCCCAGGGCGGAGAGTGCCTTGCCGAACGTGTGAAGCCGGGCAAAGATGTGGCTCTCTAGACCGAGCTCGCATACTAGGCCCCCACCGTTCTCACCAAACAGACCTGTTGAGTGCGCCTCATCCACCATCATATAACCGTTGCCGCGGGGCAGATGTCGCTCCACGCATGCCACCATCTCCTTCAACGGGGCTACATCGCCGTCCATACTATAGACGCCCTCAACGGCGATGAAGATGGACATCCGCCCCTCCCTTGCTGCTGCCCCCTGCTCGCCCTGTGTCAGTGCCGCCAAAACGCTACTGAGACCTGCTCTCCCCTTCGTTTCGGCCGTAGCGTGATCTTCTCCCCCCATGCAGTTGTGCTTGAAGGCAATTCTCCGCGCCGCCCTGCTTAGCCTCATCCCGTCATGCACGCTCGCATGCACCAGCTCATCGTACACGACGACGTCTCCTGGCTGCGGCACACACGAGAAGAAACTTACGTTGGCGTCATACCCGGAGTTGAACAGTAAACCCGTCTCTGCGCCGTGGAAAGCGGCAATGGAACGCTCTAGGGACTCTGCGTCTGTACTGTTCCCGTCCAGCAGGCGAGACCCTCCCGAGCCCTGTAGCGGTGGCTTCGCTCCTGATGACAGTGATGGGATCTGTGACTCGACAGCTGAGAGGAAGGCGTGGTGGATCTCGGGGACGCGGTGCAGTGACAGGTAGGCGTTTGAAGAAAAGTCAATATTGGAATGCGGGAAAGCCGTCAGCCGCCGGAGTTGAGATCGTGACTCTCGGCTGGCGAGGCGGGAGGCCAAAGCCTCCTCCAGGGGACCTGGACTGGGGGCCATGGGCTGCAGTGGCGGCAGGAGGGTTCAGGAACGGAGAGAGCAGATTGACAACGCGACTGGATCCACGGAGCATTGAATCAAGAAAGACACAAATACTCCGTAGATCTACACGCTTGCCCCGCCCCCCCCCGGGCGGGGCGTGGCGTCAGTAGGCCGAGACCCTGTGTCGCAATTTGAGGCATTTAATATATAGTAGATGTGGGGTTTTATGGCTGTCGGGTAACTAAAGCCTTATAACTCTAAAGTGATACTAGGAGATTAAAACTCTTGTAGTGCTCCAAAAGGTGCTAGGAGTCCTGGGGTTGTAGAAGCTAGTAATCTAGCTAGCAGGTTATCCCTGCATTATAGAGGGGATAGCGCAGCAACGACTGCGTTTAGACCCCATATAACAAATCTAATCTGGTGAAACATTTTATAACTACCCTAGTTATAGAGGCTTCACGCCTATAAATATACGCTTTTCCTGTGGAGGATTCGGGCGTAGCCCGAACCTTGGGTTTATCCGGGCCGACCCGCATACAAAAGGGACTGCAAGAAGAGCTCTTTTCCCTCCTTCCCCTTCCTGTCACGGGCAGTGACAATGATGCCTAAAACCAACCAGTCACGTGATCTGGAACCATATGACCGCGACGGAGCGAGCCATGGCGCGATAGATGTACCAACAATTGGAATTCTTACAAAGGGCTACATTATACACGTCACAACCGAGTAACTGATTTGAGGGCATGCCCACTGACCTCAACACAGAGCGAAGCCGGCGTCTACGATAATCCAGATCTCGAAGCATGTAGGCGTTGGCTTGGTCCGGACTGTCACAGTCTCGCGGGGTCTCCCTGTATAGCGCCGAGTAGCCTCATCTACAGCAACAGAAGTGCCTGGCTTGTAGGATCGCAATGACGCTGACTGTATGAATTCGGACCGCTCGTCAACACGATGGAAGGGATCGTGGGAGTCCTCTGCGGTGTTGAAGGGCTTGATCCAACAAAGAAATTGCTAGAAGCGGTCACGAGGGATATATCGTATGATGGGGTGGAAGAGGAGGTGGTCCTCTGGCTTCGAAGTACTCCAATGACTCTCATAGCTAGATTCCCCATGTACTCCTATGTAAATTAGGGTCCCAATCCGAAGGAATACCTCTGCCACAGATGCAGGTCTGCAAGCTAGCTTTCTTGAGTGTGGTAGGGCAGGCCCTTCTGGACCTGGCTTGGAAGCGCTGTTGGTGTATTCGCCCCATCTTAACACTGGTTAATTGGATAGCAAGGCCTTGAATAGCTCAAGGGTCGTTATTGGAAGGGGAAAGAAGGTCGGGTCGCGATGACTGACTTTTAGGGGGTCGAAATAGCTGCCGCGAACTTCAGAGGGCTTCAAGTTCGGTCGAACTGTGCTATCCGAGGCTTGTTCCCGGCGGCAATCTTCAAGCCCCACGCGAAGGGCTGGATTAAAAGCGTTTTCCGCAGCAACTGATGCCACGACGCGATTACAGGGGTGGTATGGGGCGAATACCTAAGTGGTGCCTTACAGCCGCCAAAGGGATAAGAAGGCCCCTCCACACCGCTAGTTATCAGCTCTCTTCTTGCTCCTTAGCCAGTTAATCCATCTTCAATTCCGCCCAATCTTTCAATCTTTCGGCCGAATCGTCTCGTTTCGAACATTCCGAGATTAGAAGGCTTTTTTGTCGGTACATCATGAATCCCCTACCCGCACTCATGTGGCGCAATCTTGGCATCTACCATATCTACGGTGCCAATACCGACGTCGGCAAGACCATCTTCGCCACGGCCCTCTGCAGGGCGGCGTCGGCGCTGTACACGGGCCACCAGACAAGTTATCTTAAGCCTGTATCTACCGGCCCGGAGGATGAGGCTGACGCTAGGTGTGAGTGCCAACTTTTCACAGGTAGATAAAGCTACTTCCGGGGCTGATAATTGAACCCTAGATAGACACCAAGCCCTGCTGATGCAGTGCTGGATCGGATGACAAGTAAACCAAGGAGAGGTCCTGACTCAGGGCATTATAGGCACGTCAAGAGATATGCAGCCTCAGTCACTGCAGAGACGCTTTTCCAGTGGGATAGGGCGTGCAGTCCTCACCTCGCCGCACAGGAATCAGGTCAAGTGCGCCTCCCCCCTCACCCCCAGCACTCATAATGTCCCTATGCTCAGGTGATGCAGCCCGTCCCCTCAGATGATGCTGTGCTTGCCAAGATAACCAGCCACGTTTCCGCCCGCGCATCATCCCCCGGCTGGCTCTTCATTGAGACGGCCGGCGGCGTGCACTCCCCCGGACCTTCGGGCACCACGCAGGCCGACCTTTTTGCCCCGTTGCGCGCCCCAGTCATCCTCGTCGGCGACGCCAAGCTGGGCGGCATATCGCAGACGATATCGGCATTCGAGTCGCTCAAGATTAGAGGGTACGACGTTGATATGGTGCTGCTACTGCGCAGTGCCGAGTACGACAACCACGTGTATCTGCGGGAATACTTTGCTAGCGGACTTACGAGGCTGCCTGTCGAGACACTCGCGCCGCCCCCCGACAGAGTGGAAGGTGACGGGGACCATGCACGTATGGAGTCGTACTACGAATCTGCGACTGGTGAGATAGTCAAGTCAAAGATACTGAGCAGGCTGGAGGAGAAGAGGAAGGCGCGTATGGCGAGACTGGATAGCATGGCCGAGAGCGCGAGCGCGAGGATATGGTATCCGTTCACGCAGCAAAAGCTCCTCACACCGGACAAGATTGCTGTGATCGACTCTGCCCACGGCGACTTCTTCCAGATCCTCGCACCAGGATCCACGTCCTCGGTGCTCCAGCCCGCCTTTGACGGGTCCGCATCGTGGTGGACGCAGGGCCTTGGACACGGGAGTTCCCAGCTCAGCTTGGCCGCCGCCTACGCCGCCGGCCGCTACGGCCACGTCATGTTCGCCGGCGCCATCCACGAGCCTGCGCTTACACTTGCCGAGACTCTGCTCTGCCGCTTAAACAACCCACGCCTTGCGAGAGTGTTCTACTCGGATAACGGCAGCACAGGATGCGAGGTGGCGATCAAGATGGCATTGCGCGCAAGCAGGGTACGGTATGGTTGGGAAGCGAGGGAGGATCTTGAGGTGCTGGGTCTGAGGGGGAGCTATCACGGGGATACAATTGGCGCCATGGATGCGTCGGAGCCCAACACTTTCAACAGCGAGGTGGAGTGGTACAAGGGCAAGGGGTACTGGTTTGACTACCCGACGGTTGAGTGCTCGGGAGGCGAATGGACTGTGGATTGGCCCGAGGCCATGAAGCGGGATGAGGAGAGGGGGAATGCAAAATTTGCGTTCTTGTCTGATGTGTTTGATCTTGGCTCTCGCTCTCGTGGCCAGGATGTCGAGGCTTACCGGAGGTATATTCGCGGCGTATTGGAGGGTCTGAAGGCGACGGGTCGTAAGTTCGGTGTTCTCATGCTTGAGCCTGTGGCCCTGGGCGCTGGTGGGATGATTCTGGTGTAAGAAACCCCAACCCGTCTCTTCTACCGAGCCAAAGCTAACACCAACTCGTCCTCAGTGATCCGCTCTTCCAGAAGACACTCGTCGACGTTGTCCGCGAATCGCCGCACCTCTTCGGCCAAGATGTCGCCAGTACCACACCAAGCAGTAGCCAGAGCTGGTCCGGGCTGCCGGTCATCTTCGATGAGGTGTTCACTGGATTGTACCGACTTGGTCGATTCTCATCAGCGTCCTTCCTCCATACACACCCCGATATATCCGTGCACGCTAAGCTGCTCACGGGCGGACTCGTCCCTTTGTGCACGACACTTGCGTCCGAGGCCGTGTTCGACGCGTTCGCGAGCGACAGGAAAACGGACGCGCTGCTGCACGGGCACAGCTACACGGCACATGCGGTCGGGTGCCTGGTGGCGGTGGAGTCGTTAGGGGAGATGATGAGGATGGAAAAGGCCGGCGCATGGGATTGGGCCAAGTTGAGCGGCTGGACCGGTGGCGATGAACGAGTGCAATCGGCCAAGGATGGCGACGGGATCGTGTGGTCGGTCTGGTCGGCAGACTTTGTCGGCCAAATCTCGAGGAACACCGCCGAGGTGACGGGCACCTGGGCCCTGGGCAGCGTGCTCGTCATCAAGATGCGCTCCAAGGACGAGGCGGCCGGATACGAGAGTAACAGCGCAGCGAAGCTGCAAGAGTTCCTCTGGCGAGGAGACGGCACACCGTCGTTTACCGTGCATTCACGGGTGCTTGGGAATGTGCTGTACATCATGGCCGGGCAAAAGACATCGCAGGAGACGGTGGAGGGAATCCAGAAGCTGATACTCCAGGCGCTGGGTACCTAAACAGGTGTGATGAGCCAACCATAATAGTCATCATTTCGCTGCTAGCGCCTTGCACTGTGAGAGAAAGATACGGTTCCTCGGCAAAAGACAGACCCAGCCCCGAAAAGACCGGTTGGAAGGCAAGAGAGAGAATAAGAGGGCACACGGCCACAACACCGCAATCAACGCCGGCATCTAGGCCGG
>KL659446.1:45068-102424 GCA_000732775.1 Stachybotrys chlorohalonatus IBT 40285 | reverse complement strand
GTGAATACCCTCGCTTCCGCCTTCGCGTAGTTAAGGGGATACCCCTACGAACACCACTCACCCACCCCCTACCTCCGGTCAATTCCTTGGGCTCGCGGCGACGATCCTGACCCGATCGAATCCTGCAGCACACAAAGATCCCTCTGATTCATAATGCATGCTTGTACGGGGTCACGACATGGAGTCGTGTAGCGAGGCAGTGCCAGTGCTCCCAATCCAAGGTACTCGAGGTGGAGAGGTCCTTCCCATGGACCTTTACTCTTCTACACGACCAAGTTCCTTGAGCCAGCCTCTCGTTAATCTTTCACCAGCCTCTGGTTAATCTTTTACCAGAATACGCCCATTTCATCTTACCACATGCTTTCTCGGCATATGCTGCAAAGCTGGACGCAGAATCTTCCTGTACTCGCTCTATGCCGCCCTCGTTCCTTCCCGCAATGGCTCTCCCGCTTCAATCCAGCTCATCACCGAAAGCTGCTCCTCGTGGCTGCCATCCTTTGCCTCGTCGAAGTTCTTCTTCATGTACGATCCTTTGAGATAACACGACCGGACACAAACCTCGACCCACCGTTTCATACCGGATGCCAAGAGCCTGTGCTCAACTCGTCAGCCCGCGCCAACGCCGCCCTCGTCATGCTGGCGCGCAACAGCGACGTCGACGATGCGATAGCCAGCGTGCGATCAGTGCAGGAACAGTTCAACCGCAACTTTGCCTACCCTTGGGTCTTTCTGAATGATGAGCCGTGGAGCCACGAGTTCGTCACGAGAGTTACCCGCGCAGTAAAGCATGATGCTGGTGGTGCCACGGCTACATTCGAGGTTATTCCGCACGGGATGTGGCGTTATCCCGACTGGATCGACCAGGATCGAGCTCGTTGGAACATGGAAAAGATGCAGAAGAAGAAGGTGCCCTACGCTGGACGTGAGAGCTATCACCACATGTGTCGCTTCAACTCGGGGTACGCCACACCTGAAGCACGCCGCCAAAACATGGACACTGACGCAAAACTGTGGTAGCTTCTTCTACGATCACTATGCCCTGCGCAACTACAAATGGTATTGGCGCGTTGAGCCTGGGGTTTCTTTTACTTGCGCCATCACCTACGACCCTTTTATCGAGATGGAGCGCAATAACAAGCGCTACGGCTACACCATCGCTCTCTGGGAAGTCGGCAAAGCCGTGCCCTCGCTCTTTGACAAGCTCTCCCGCTACAAACACCGCCACGCCATTGAGACCACAGCCTTGTGGACGGCCATGCTGGATCCGTCCTGGCTCCCATGGCCGCTGCGGAGCATCCTCTTCTGGATGCCCAACCGAAGCCCATCCGGCGACCGTTGGAACATGTGCCACTTTTGGTCCAACTTTGAGATTGCCGACATGGATTTTTTCCCCTCCCGGGCATACAGGGACATATTCCGGTACTTGGACGAGGAGGGTGGCTTCTACTACGAGCGCTGGGGCGATGCGCCGGTGCACAGTCTAGCGGCGGCCATGCTGCTGCGCCCGGAGCAGGTGCACCACTTCTCCGACTTTGGCTACGTGCACCGCCCGTTCCAGTATTGTCCCTACGCTCCGACAACGGCGGCCTTGCTGCGAGGGGAGCTGGTGCCGAACATGGCCGGCCGGATTGGCAGGGAAGACGTGCCAGAAACGAGCCTTGGGTGTAATTGCAAGTGCGATACCAAGGCCACTCCGATAAACCCAACATGCTTCAACCGTCTCAGAAGGACGGTCATGTAAGCCTTTTAAAACAAGGATACCCTACAAGAAATGAAGATTAATAAGACTAAATCGGACCGTGAAAACGAATTCACCATCCACGTGTGGCGCGTAATGGATACAAAGTAACTTATTGTGAATGGTCTACTCCCCGTTATCGAAAAGTCTCCTGGTTAAATTTCAGGCAGCACCGGTTCACGGAATTACGCCTCGCTATCATCCCCAGTGCTTGATACTTTGCACCAAGTGTCATGGCTTACAAACCATTCAAATTACAACGTCCTCTCCGGGCCATCAATCACACCAAGCCCCCCAATCATCCACAAAAGAAACCTGAGTGGCCAAGCACTTAGTCATGACTTGGGATGATACTGGTCAGGTTCTATTTGTCGTTTTTTTGAGCCAAATTCTGTGAAATTAGGGAGAATTCTTATTGCTAGGGCAAAGATGTTGACCCTTGTCGTCAGCGACTAGCTGTGCATGAAGCTTCTCAGCCAAGCCGTTGACTTGGGTAGTGAGCACATGTCATTATACATCCCTGCATAAATAACTCCCTCAATACATCGATACCAAGACTTAAACAGAACAAAAAGAAAGATTTGTCAAAGGCTGAGGCTTGCCCACCAGTTATCACGCATAATACTCCAATAGACGATCCTAATGCAGTTCACGCAGCCCTGCTAACTGTCCGACAAAATGACCAGTTGTTCTTCAAATAGTCGGAAACGACGTCTTGTACCGGCACAATAGAGCATATCGCGTTCAGTTGTCCATTGCGTCGAACAGTAACTTCCTCCAACTCCAAAGTCGTTATCGAAGCTTCCTCACATCGATACATGGCATCGAATGTCGTCACATCAGCCGGTGCTGCTGGATGATTGGGTATCATTGAGTCGTTTTCGTCAACCATTTCGACAACGACGCAGGTACTAGCTAGTAACTCTGCGCAGATCTCCCGCGAAAGACGGGATCGAAATGGTTCCTGCGGCCTGAACCAGTGGGTCCGGAACCAGGACGAGTGTAAAGGATGGTGGCCTGCGCGGTGCTGGACAAGGTCGTATAACTGTCCCATGCGTAGGCCGCCTTCAGTGGGAGTGAGTGCCTTCCAAGCTCTTCGACCCTGAATCGGAGAATCCCAGGCTACATCTGGTGATAAGTAGCCAAGTTGAAGCGGTGGGGGTTGAGAGACAAGCATTCGCCGCCAGCTTGCGTCCTTGCGCGTGAATCTTTTCTTGGCAGCCTCCTCATCCTGTACTGCGCCCGCACCTAAAGGTAGTCTTCTCTGTATAGCACGGGCCGGCTTTCTGTCAGGGTCGGTAAATTCCACCTCCGCGTCTGGGCTCGTAGACCAAGGAAGCGTATCAAAAGAGGTTGCTCGACGCTCATAGCTTTGGTCGCCCGCAATATCAAAGAACAGCCGTTCGAACTTCCGCGCAAGCAAGGAATTGAGCACCGGGGTGGTGTCTCCTGCCTGTTGGTGACTGGTTACAGGGGCCTCGCTTTGTCCTGCGACTTTTGACGATTTTGGTACCTTTCGACCCGCAGGTCTGAAGAACAATTTCTGTTGTATAGTTGGCGACTTAACGATGGTCTCGTGCCAGGTTTTGTTCACTCGCATTGCAGATGTGAGCAGCGTGACCATGTCAACCTGCAGCAGTATAGCTTCAAGCAGCTCTATCGTGACGAGCACACTCCGTGTGGCTTGCGTGGGGTCTCCCATCCTTCAAAGCAGCACCACTCCTGTACGGTTCATCGAGAATCATGACCAGTTTCGAGAAGGAAGGAATCAAATTGAATGACGTAGGATAGGGGAATGTGAAGTTGGTAGCCGAGCGAGTTCGCCAAGTTTTGCACCGCTATAATGATATTTTTATAACCATCGGCCGGAAAAGGCAAGGGGTCGGCTGTCATACCACCCCATGTGGGAAAGTTGGCCAAGGACCAACCACTAGTACGATACAGGATTCATATCCTATCACACAGATCTCGATCTAGACCTTGGTACGTCCATAGTGAAGTCGTTCTGCAGCAGGCGATGGCCTGTCGCTTGATGTGCCCCAGGAACTGGCGCGACGGCCGTTATCATGGGACGGAGGTTCGTCGAGGGGGTGATCGACTAAATCAATGACATCTTGGCGCAATATTTCCCGGTTAAATGTCACGCAGGATAACCTCGGCTTTTGTTGGAATACGGCAATAAAACATGTTACCGTATCTCATCTCGCCGGCTAACCCATTGCCTTGCCGCTTCTGGCAACTGCATTCGCGACATAAAGCCACCAATCGCTCTCGCTTTGCTCATCCCACCAATATGAATTTACGCCCTTATCTTCTGACACCTCAACAGCGTATTATCGAGTATGGGCTAGTTTTTCGAGTACAAAGATTACTAAGTACGATGCATCTTTCTTCATTCATACTTCCTCACTCGCAGAGCAGTTTGCACAATCAAAATTGGACTTGGTCTGAAGGTTTTCCCTGAATCGACACATCGAAGAATCTATGCATGACAAGATCTGCGTTGAAATTTCCAGAATTGTATGAATGCCTCAAAGGCCTATTTGGAATGGCATTGTGGCCTGTCTTCTTTTCGGAGTGAGGTATCTTGCTTGCTTCTATTCAGTTCTTCTACCCTAATGACGGCAAAAGCCCAAGCCATTTGATACCGTTTGGGTCGTGCGACTGCGATGATGGGTTGGTCATGATTCCGGCAATTTGCAGTGAATGATTGGAGCGTGGCCAACCTGCGCCCGCTGTGTGCTCAGACTCTGCAACTCGATACAGGCCTGTTCCCAGAACTTGCTTTAACTTTCGGTAAGTCGTGAAGGCCAGAAGTCGAAAAACGTGTTGAAGACATTCACAAACGACTCCATGTTCTTCACTTCGACGTTGTTGTCATCTTGTGCAACGAACTTGGTCTTTGAAAATAGCGGCGATAGCCCCAGGGCATACCAAATAAATTTTCAAAACCCGAACACCAAGGATTTGTGACAAAGAGTTCCGCGCCGCATGGCTTGTCGCATTGGAAGACAGCGCTGTCGTGACCACGAGGTTTCCATGTTGGGTCATCATCAGAGTATGGGAGCAGACCAGAGCCTATCAATGCCCGGCAGATATACGAGAAATAAGTAGGATTATTTTCGCTGACACCATTCATTGGGTGCATATAAGAGCCAGTACCAGGTCAAATTTGGTTTGTTTGCTTCACGGTGGATTCTAGATCTGATTTACGCTTCATTGTTAAGCACTCACTAATAGCCCAACCCAGTTGCAAACAGTCAACACATATACAGAATACGATGCGACACAGGAAGTCATGAAGGGAAAGATGATTTAAGGCTGACACTTCGGTGGTAAACCGAGGGTTGGTGGCCGTTATCTACAAGGGAACATCATCACAATCAGCCCCCATCACCAACGCAATGGCGGATTCCGACCACGACATCTAGTGAGTTCAGTAATTGAAACCTATCGGCATTGTGCCTGCGCAGATGACAATTGGCTCTTGTTAGGCCTTTCACGCTGGTGCCTTCCACAAACTCACACAATGCACTGTAGCCATCCAAATGGGTTCCACAAAAAGCCTTCGAAACAACAATAATTCTTTTTGCATTTAAAGCCCTGAATTTTGGTAGACAGCTTAGAATCCCATTCAAATCCACAACATTCATTGCCTACTCCGATTTGAGATGCAATGACGTGGTAGTCTCGCACGTGTAAGTCGTGCCATCTCCCGCCATTGCCCTACCCTAGGTCACGCAGTGACTCCCCACTTGGGCAGTTTTGCATCAGGTGGCTGCATTTGGCATCGTGGGAGATATTTTCCGATTTGCCATGAAAAGTAGCCAAGAACCTTCTCCAACAACCTCTGCATTGCACTTTACACGTCTTGAACGGGTGCGAACTCCAACGTCATGCCTATCATCACCGATTTTACTATCCCGAAGTCGCCTGAGGTCTTTTGTCCTCCCCAGGACACCTTCTTCATCATTTTTACCGCATCGAAGGATCCTGCTACGGGCCAACCCTGGTGCCCTGATGTGAGAGCCGCGCTGCCACACCTGCAAGCTGCATTTACCGCCGGAGATTGCCCCCAAGCTGCCATCGTGGAGGTTGGACAGAAGCCCGAGTACGCAGTCTCGGAAAGCAGCCATGATTGTCGAAACTAACTAGCATTATCTAGGTGGAAGAATCCCAAAAATGCGTTCCGTACCAATTGGAATATTGATAGTGTGCCGACGCTGGCTCGTTACCAAGGTGCTGGAGAGCACGCCAAAGAGACGGGACGACTCGTGGAGGGCGAGATTCTAGACGGGGAGAGGCTAAAGACCTTTGTCAGCCAGAGCACTTAGAATGAGTTTGCCATTAATGGAACGGCGAAGAAGTGCTACATATTCGTAGGCCGGGAAGAAAGAAATTGCTGATAATGGCTTGAAATGTTGTGAATGTGCCGATCTGTTTCAATAACACACCGGGTATTCCATTCATAGCTTGCCGCGTTGACAGCGTTGGCTTACTTGTTACTCAACATTGAGTACCCCAAATACTTCAAAGACATTGGAGTTGAGACTACAATATTCAAATGCCGCCCACGCCTATATCTAGGGTGACGTAGGAAGGAAGGTGATCGTTAGATGTCCGTACTACTTCTTCATCCAAGATGTCCGCCTCGAAGAGCATACCCGATTCCTGGATAATATACGATGATAGCAAGATTAAATCCAACCGGTCACAAGATGCTCCCCATTGTACGGCTGGAGAACGATACATGCACTTTCGTTCCTCGCCATGAAGATGATGGAATGAATCCACCATTTCAAGACCTCCTTCTGAACGAGGCTTCATGAACTTGGCCTCGAAGTCGCGTCTGTTCTCTATGAGCTGGCCCGTGTCGAATACCAGGGAATCCATCAAGCGGACTGCAAGCGATATTCAGGTCTCCTGCTATCATCACTTTCCAGCCCTCTCTCTGGTGCGTGGCAATCATATCTCTCATTTTTGTATGAAACGCACGCTGATGGGTATGTCTGGTTCCCACCACATCCCCCGTGATGGGACTTTTGTACGAATTTTCGGTTCCGTTGACGGCATATATATTAATAATCAACAGTTTCGGTCTATTGAGTCGCAGGACCAAGACCCGACTTTCAAGGTCCCATTCGGCTGCTACTGCATTCAAAGGCTGCTGTTGTTTGTAGGCTTAGGTCGCTGCGGACCAGCGTGCAGACGCCGTAAATCTTGCCTCCAAATCCGCTAGCATTGAACTTGTCACGGGGAAGACTGAAATATGCATTGTAGGCGGGCTCGAGTGAACCGGGCGATGCCTTGACAGCCGCCCTCACGGATTCTTGCGACTTTGTGTCACCCAGTGCAATTTTCATTTCTTGTAAGCAGACCACCTGTGGCCAACCCCAACTTTGAAGGCATGATCGGAGATTAGCAGCTTTCGTTTCAAGAGCAGTGGCAGAGCTTGTAGAGGCGACTTTGGAAAACTCGAAGTATTTTCCGATTGACCGTTGTAGAAAAGGCTGGATACTATTGATATTCCATGTAAATATTCGGATCTGATTGTCTTGAAGTAGTGAGATGGGTCGCGAGGGAAGGGTTGGCGCTATTCAGAGGGTGGTGCTTCCAGCGTCTTTTCAGCGGAGGAGGCGAAATATTATGGGACATGTGTCGGGGGTTTGAGAGAAGCCGTTTGGAAGGGAAGATGGTCGTGGTACATACATGAACTTATCTAGATGAAATCATGCTTGCAAGTTGTGGCGTGAGAGATGACTTGTTACTTTCGCATGGGATTAAAAAGAAACGGCGCCGGAAGGACAATCGCCCGGAGCACGCAGAGGTCATCGACTCGACAATTTTCATTTCATCTACGTGGCGAACATCATTCGACATCTGCCGATCCGTGAATGGGAACGATGAGTAGGTTAGGGAGGGTTGAGACTATACACTACCATAGTGGCTTTCGGGTTAAAGGCTGGGGAGCATGTCATTAACAGAACAAGCTTGCTTTGGTTTAAACAATTGTAGAAAAAACCATCAGTGATGCGATATCATCTGGAAAAGGTTTTCGGTCATTACGACCAGGCCCAAAATCTCATTCACAATATCCGGGCTATTGATTGAAGAGACCGCGAAAGGGCGACAGGGCACCGACACGAAAAAGTACCGTATGTAGAGCAATCCAAAGCAATAATCGTAGGAACCGATTATTCAAAATTGCAACAAAGGCACAGTAACTTGATCAAACCTACCAAATGTACTCAAAGATATCGAATCGGCCAGCATGTCCAGCTGCCTCATAGTGGCAGTGAAGCCGGGTCGGTCATCAACCTCGGACGTACCAAATCGCCGCGTATTTCGCTCATTAACAAGAATGGTTCTTTCTAAGAGGAGATTCTGCTTGCTGAAAGCGGTTGATACGCGCCCGTTAATCATGCAAATGTGCCCAAAAGGCCTTTTTGGGTGGATCGAGAGGTACACCACCGAAAGCCCAAGCATTTCCTCGTGAGCATTGGGCCTGATCTAGAAAGCCCTGTACTCAAGGGGAAGCCCAATTGGAGTCGAAACTTGTTCCTTTGGATTGTCTGCAGTCCCTTGATAGTACCATTGAGGTCATTCTAGCAAAGAAACCCAACGCGGTTCATTGCCGTTACCCGCCATCGAGCCGCTAGGACAGTTCGTATGCCCGCTGCAATCTTCTATTGTGGTACCAATTACCGCAATTGAAACTCTGCACAACGTTGCCGGGTCCATCGTGCTGGTTCTTGAGCGGGAAGACCCAAGTGGGAGTTTAAAGGGATCGTTGCTTTGCGCGAAAGGGCTTGCAGCGCACATGGTTAATCTCTCAATACATTTCTATCTCGGCGAGCTTTACCCTTCGTATCGTTCATCCAAGCATCAGTAAGCAATAGCCCTTGTAGTTATCGCTAAGCGCCTTTTCTTGGCACGCTTTTGTTCGTATCGTCGGCATGATGCTTCGTGTGAAGAATACCCTTTATCCTTCCTTCATTAACCCCTTGGGCCCTTCATGTTTGGTCAGTTGGACAATATTCTGCGGTAAGCGTGAGCTTGTGAATGACTGCATCATCCAACGGCAAGCCTAGCCACTCCTCCCGGCAATGTACAAATAGGTTTGATCGATTCTAGGATTATTGTAACCTAACCTTACCAAATATGAGAGACTCTCTGGCGAAATCGGGACGTCATCGTGAATCGGCGAGGGTCGCGGTACCATAAATATTGATCACGGGGAGGACCCAACTCGTGTCCGGAAACTGACACAAGACTTGGCGAGTTGACGACAAGCGAATCAGTATATTTGCGTTATAAGCTATGAGGAAGGGTAGTCGTAAAAGCCTCGCCCACTCTTGACGCCTAGACGACCCTGTTGCAAGAAGCCCTTCAAATACTCCCTTGGCTCAGCCGATATGTTCCCTCGTGCATCTGCATAGTGTTGTTCAATATCCATAACCACGTCTAGGCCAACAACATCCATCTGTTGAAAGGGACCCTTGGGTGTCTTTAACACACCTCTGAAGATTGCGTCAATCTCTTCAGGGGTTGCAGCGCCCTCGGAGGCGGTTAGGAGGGCTTCTCGCTTTATTGCGGCCCAGATGCTGCAGGATGAGGTCAGCCAACATATAGCAGAATGCAGCACATCAAAGGACGGAAGTGCACCGGTTGTATATGTATCCCATTGACGGCTTCTTGACGTGGAATGGAGAGAATCTGTGGCTCTTGCTCCTATTCATCAGTAGATCGATGTATTTTGGATCTGTTCTCTCATGGCCCATAATTTCAAGCTCTAAGAAAAGAATGAGAATCGCTTCATTAGAACTCGCTGCCCATGGGCGACGTACCAGGGGTCTCGGGGGGCCAATCTAAAGTCTACTGATTAGTCCTGCACCGGGGATCGTGTTTGGGTACTTACATGAGTGAGCACTAAGAAAACGCCGCTCATTCTTGAGGTTCAACGTGTCGAGTATCTCACTACAGGTGTAACTGCTAGAGTTTGAAGCCACAATTGTGTCTTCTTGTACGGCCGCATCCAGGTCCGAGATGACCTTCCGCTTTAATGACAGTTGTTCTGGGACACACTGGGATATTTCAGCACGAATCAAGCATGTTCAGTAGTCAAATTACCTCCAAAGCAAGCCATGAACTTTTCAATGCCGTGTCAATATTATCCGGTAAGTGTATATTTACTCTCCCCCACAATACATCCTTGCGTTGAGAGTCAGCCCGAAAGCCATCAATCGCCTGAATACTGGCTTGGAGCTGTCTGGGCTGGCCATCGACAAGATGGACGTCGTTTCCTGCACTCGACCACTGCAGCACAGCAATACGTTAGATGATGACAACAATATATTGGAGTAAGATCAAAGCAAAACTCATACCATGAAAGCCAGCCGTCGGCCTTGCGTACCGGCGCCGATGATGGTTACAGCTGTACGTGATGCCGTGGGAAGTACCATGTTGTAAGATATTACACACAATCAATTTGGTCAAGGTAAAGAAGCGAGGAAATTACAACAAATAAAAAGAGAAGATAGGCAGAACTAATCCGACACAATTTTGAGGGAATGAAGCTGCGGCTCAACTGTTTGCCTTGGTCTGCCCACGCATTGTTGCCGATCGGTTCCGAATCATGGATGTGGCTTCTTCACTACGTCATCAGCCTAATTTCTCCACATAATAGTGTGCAGGTTGAGCATCGGATCCGGAGTAATCCATAACATCAGAGCTTGCGGCAGGTCTCGCAAGTACTTTTGACACAAGCATCGCCCCCAAAACTGTTGGAATAATATTGTAGCCTAGCACAAGTATTGTTTATAGGCTGAATCAAGAGGTGCTATTTGGGTTCGAACATGGCTGGGAAAACTATATATTTTCGCAGAAACATACATGATGATTTCAGCATGCCGAAGAATCAGCTGATGTATTTGCCTCTAATTTTCACGGATAATTAGGCATGAAAGCTCATGGACACAAAAGGATCCCCGCATCTCGAGCCTTCACTAGGCATACTAGACGCGAACTTTGCCCTTGCGGCCTGCACGGACTTGGAGCTCTGCGGCAAATGCTCCAGCGTGCGCTCCAGCGTCGACAGCAAATCATGATACGTGTCTTCGGTAATCTTGCCGGTGTCGAAACCGCGGTCGATGGACTTGCGGACGAGCTGCACGCTCGCCACGACATGGTGAGGATACGGATCAATGGAAATAATGGGGACCTTGAATGTAGTCTCACTACTCAACTCATTGCCGGAGTCATACCCGGTTCGTCGTTTCAGGATCATTGTATTGTGCAGCCCAAACGCAAGAGTGTTGACTACTGTCGTCTCCGCGTCGCTGCTGATCTCTCCTAGGTCTGCGAGGAGATCATGGCGGTCCGTAACCTCAATCACGTCCACGAGCATCAGAATGCTTAGATGATAGTGTAGCATCAGGGAGACTGCGGTGGATATTAGTTGAATAGCCAAGATCATGAGCAAGGTGATCCATACACCAACGCAGCCTAGTCCTCTGGCCCAGGAATGGCATCCGCCTTTGACATTCCTCCAAGGGTGATCGATAGATGGCGTTGAAGTCTTTGATCGATGCAACAACATTGATAAACGCTTTGTGTATTTCGGACTCTTCATGACCATCGCGTAACGCTTCCTTGAATATAGCCGTCAGTTTCCACCCCAGCAGTTTCCAAGCCGCTGCCGCAGCAACAATCTGGTTTGCCCTCTCGTCGGTCATCTCCCCCCCTTCCTGTCGCCATTGCTGTGCGGTTTCCGCAAATATCTTGGAAGTTGTTCTCACCAATCGCCAAGAGATTTCCGATTCGAACCCGAGGAGACCAGACGACAGTAGCGGTCGGCAGTTGAGGGTCAACGACGCTGATGTGTCAAAGGTCAACGCGGCCCAGTAAGCGATGCTTTCGCCATTGATGAAGCCAGCGGTATCCAACGATTCGGGGGCTGTATGGACTGTCTCGCGGTATGTCAGGGATGGAGAGACCTTAGAGCCACTGAACTGTAGATTCCTTTGCCTGGCCCTTAGGGCTTGAATTTGTTGCAAAGCTGCATGAACACAGGCTTGCCCCGATATCCCATCTAATTCCTCCTCCTCGTTTATGCCAGCAGGAATAGGCGTCAGAGCGAATAGGTATAGTGAGAGCATCGAACGGTATGAAGGTCGGTTCATGATGCGAAGCATGTCTCTCCGGGCAGTTCGCCATAGACTTTGCACAAGAGCGCAATGATCGAGTTCGGGTGTGCTGTTGGATGTGGTTATGGGTAGCCATCTGGCAGAGAAGGCTGCAATAGTGCTACTGAGTGATGCTTCGATCTTGTGGTCCTTTTCCCGGGCCTGCACCTCCGCATCATGAGCAGTATTTGTGTCATTGGTGCCCGATGTTGCGATCCATTGGTCCAGATGGCGACACATATCAGATATACTGACATATTTCTCAACCGCCTCGTGTCGTCCAAACCTGATTATTTTAAGTAGCCCGCCAATCGATGAAATGTTATCACTCACAAGAATGGACAGCTGTATCTTCCCATCCAAGACCCAAAGACGGCCTCAAATCCCTCCCGGTACAGGGTTTGGAGCCAGTCAATGTCAGTAGTACTTGGAACATTGGAAGCGTCGTCTCGGGGAATCAAATCTGGGGCCGAAAGATGGACGAAAGGTGAAGATTGAAAAGGGTCGGCGGTGATTGTAGGGCTCTCGTCATGGTGGTTGCTCGGACCGACAGAATGCCCCTCTTCTGATGGCCTGTGGGCAGTGGTTTCGGAACCCGAAGATATCTGTGCCAGCACCGTGTCGCTAGGGAGAGGAGTCACTCTACGACGGCGCTGGCTGCGTCTGACACCGCGTTTCGGGGTTGGCCTATCCGTAGTCTCCAGCCACTATAGATCGTGTCAAATTCTATACGGGTTCCAGGTAGCTGTAGATGACGGTAGGTAGGGACCTTGAAAGTGCATGGTCGGTTCCGATTGCGACACCTGGTACAGGAACCGAGCTCACCCCGGGCGCTGTCGCCAGTGGAGGCGTCGCATGCCACGCGAGATCTGCGGCATTCATCGCAGCTCGAGAACTGGGTCCTCCGCCTAACAAGATTGGCCTGCATTATCGCCGCGGATCAGGTTATGGCCGATTCGAAAGGGTGCTGGAAGATGGGCGTCGGATCCGCTGAAGAAGAAATGCGGTTGCATTTGCGGGGGTGGAGGTCATCCGCCAACGTAGTGTGAGGGGCTGGACAAGAGTCGAACTCGGATGACGTTAGCCCCATCCCAAGAATCTGGGGAAGCTTCAGTTACGACTCCAGCTTTACAAGCATTGTTAGAAACGTGGACTAAGTTAATAGCTTGGCCCGGTATTTTAGGACGCCCCGGCCAGTCCTTCAGAGTCAGACTGCCCTGGAGCGCGCACTGGTTCCGCGCCAGGGGCAAGTGTGGCCAAGGGTAATCAAGACAGGGATCATCGGTTCCGAAGCGTCATGTGGGACAGTAACTTGCTTCAACTGGGAGCGGTGAAACTTCTATTCACCTTTGTTGAATGGCAGAGTATGCAGATGTAGAGCAAAGATCTGGACGGGGCTTCGGCGAAGAACCTCACGTAGAGAAAGTAGCATCTATCCCGTCAAAAATCTGAGAGGCCAACCAGGCCCTTCTGTCAGAAGCCGTTGCCATTAACGCCAGGACACTCGGTTCCGAAACCGCTCCAAACCAGACGAGGCCCCAGCACCCACCATCAATGGACCGAGATCAGCAAGCCGCGTGCTGTCAACCCACCTTTGGCGTCTTAGTAGGCCAACGCTTATCTCAAACAAGAAATCCGTCTCCCGCCGTGCCAAGGGATTGGCTGCTCCCGTGGCAGGGCCCGTCGCGGGCGCAAGCCACTGACGACTGTGAAGGCCCCTTGTCCGCTAATGTCGGCTTGGTGCTTCGTACGCTGAATCGCATCATTGATGGGCATCTTGAGGGTGGAGCAAGTCTGGGGTAGACTTTGTGGAGGTGTCAATATTTATAAAGGGACGCGTCCGACGATCCGTTCTTCGTTTTGTGATCTTGAAAGAGAGAAAGACGAGTTCTCTCTTCCAGCGTTTCTCTCCAACGTTCCATTTGATCAAACGGTCTTTTTTTTATCAGACGGTTTTTTTTTTTTTTTTGCCTTTGTTCATCCTCTCTCGGCGCACTTATCATCGACAAGTAGCTATGACTATGCTTTCCTCCTCGACGCCGCCCAGCGAAAAGGCCGACATACTTGAGGTGGAGCGCGGCAACGGGAATGGTATTCACAATGGCCAGCAAGCTGACCCGTCGGCCCAGAGGGTAACCATGGAGTCGTTTTCCCATCTTGACGAGAAGAAGATCCTGCGCAAGGTACTTTCTTGCTGCATCCTGTTATCATTCCTCAACTAAAGCGAACCAGATGGACGTGCGCTTGATCCCAATGCTTGCGCTTCTCTACCTCCTGTCCTTCCTCGATCGTACGTTGTCCGTCGGTCTCTATCCACTCCTCGAGCGAATCTGACAAGTAGCATTTACAGGGGGCAACATTGGAAACGCCAATATCGAGGGTCTCACAGAAGACCTTGGCTTGACGGGCGACCAGTACAACTGGTGTCTGACAGTCTTCTTCTTTACCTATGCCGCTTTCGAAGTGCCTTCCAACTTGCTCCTCAAGAAGCTCCGACCTAGCGTCTGGCTCCCAACCATCATGGTGGCTTGGGGTATTGTCATGACCCTGATGGGGATTGTGCAGAACTATCACGGACTGCTCATCTCGCGAATATTCCTTGGCATTACGGAAGCTGGTCTCTTTCCCGGTGTTGCGGTACGTGAAGACCTACAAGGACGGAGCGGGACGCCCGTGCGGCTGGTGGACTGACTCCCTACAGTATTATCTCACAATGTGGTACTGCCGACACGAGATTCAGTTCCGCCAAGCCATGTTCTTCTCCGCCGCCTCCATCGCCGGCGCTTTCAGCGGTCTCCTCGCTTTTGGCATTGCCAGGATGGACGGTGTCGGTGGGCTTGAAGGATGGCGTTGGATCTTCATCCTCGAAGGCATGGTCACGGTGCTAGTCGCCCTTTGGGCCTTTTTCGCCCTGCACGACTTTCCAGAAACAGCTACTTTTCTTACTGAGGAAGAACGCGCCTTTGTCGTCTTCCGACTTAAATACCAGAACCAGGCTCGTGGGGTGGAGCAGGCCGGTCAAGTGAGGGTTGCCGAGGCCGGCGAGTTTCGCTGGGAGTATGTCTGGAGCGCCTTCAAAGACTGGCAGATCTGGGTCAACATCTTCGTTTATTGGGGGGTTAGTCGGTATGCCACCCTCTTTTGTTCAGCTGCTGACACGGAATCCGTAGATTGTCTGTCCGTTGTACGGCATCAGCCTCTTCCTACCAACCATCATTCGAAATTTAGGGTATACATCCAGCAGATCGCAGCTACTGACCATTCCAATCTATATCACCGCCGCCATCCTCGCCGTTATAGTCGCGTGGCTTTCGGACCGTGTCGGAAAACGCAGCGTGTTCATGGTGCCGCTGTTGTGTGTCATGATTTTGGGCTTCTCCATGTAGGAACTGAAGCCCTATTGATATCCCACCGCAACTAACGAGTGCGTCTAGGTGTATTGGAAGTGGAAATCCAAGGGTAGTGTATGCTGGAGTCTTCATCGCCACGTGCGCAATCTATCCTGCCTTTCCCGGAGTCATCACATGGCTTGCGAACAATCTCGCTGGAAGCTACAAGCGCAGCGTCGGCATGGCTATTCAAATTGGCGTGGGCAATCTCGGCGGCGTAAGTTCGCAAATCTTGGGGTCTAAACTACGTAACTGAATGAGAACAGGCCATGGCATCCAACTTCTACCGATCACGAGATAGTCCTAGATATATCCTTGGACATGCCCTGGAGCTAGGATTCATCAGTGCCGGAATAATTGCCTCCCTCACACTCATCTTCTCGTACAACCGCATCAATAAGAGTCGTGAGCGGAAGATGGCTGCAGGCGAAGCCGATCGCTATACCGAACAAGAATTGTCAGCGCAGGGCGATAAAGCTCTGACGTGGAGATACATGTACTAATCTCAGCTAGATAGCTCGGTCAATCAAGTTTCGTTCCTTCTGGTCAATAATTGTGACATTGCAAATCCCGTGCTCTGGATAATTACGAAAAGAGCTTTGAAACCTCTCTCATGTTGACAGAACAGCGTTGGCCAATGGCATCCTAATTTTCTCAAGATAGAAGGCTCTCCGAAAATATCTGTTCAACTGTCAATTGCCTAACCAGCTTTCCAAGCTTACCAGAAGCATCCTCAGGCGTGTACATAGGCCGATCCTCGAATCCCTCGATGGAGTAAAGGGTCCGGGCCAACAACAACCCGGCAGCTCTGGTTGTACACAAGCTAGCCAACGTCTTAACCCTTCTTAAATATCACCTTCCGTCCAATTCATGGTTTGGTTGGTCAGCACGCTACCGTAGAAACCATCCAACATTTGCCACTGGTTGGTTTCAATTGATGACCGGTTGGACCTCAGCCGGGTTGGTTCGCCTCTGAGGGGGGGACTGCGCCTTTTCTGAAAACCTCCCATTTTTCTAGCCCAAGGCATTTGTTCAGAGCTACTAGCACTTGCCGCGTAACTAACAAATACGATTCATGCATGTGCTGCATTAAGTATCTAAGGGACGGTCTTATTTCGGAGACAATGGTATCCTGATGGCCGTCCTCCCTGTACGTGGACTGCTTATCCAATCGCAGCTAACAAGTCATATCAGCTGACTGCAGCCAATAGGTTGTGTTAGCACTGATCCGGTCAAATCGCTATAGCTGCAATGTTCGGGGAAGCCAACAAGTGAAACCTATGGAGCATGATGCCCTGATATAAGCACCATGCATCCTATTTTGGCCGTTATTGCTACTAGGAGGGCTTTTGTAGGGACAGCTCTCTGTGGCATTGACCACTTTGTGTCGTGTCGGTTGTTGAGGAAGCAACGTGGGACCCCAACGGGTCGTTACATCAAACTCTCCTCGATGATGTGATTTCCCTACTCTTTGGGGTAGTAACGACTGAGCAGGCTGTTGGCTTTATAGAGAAGCATTGATGGCGCACCAGGTGTAATCATGTGTATATGTTGATTATGATATAGTGGTGTATTTAAAATGCGACTCCTTTGCAGGTGTTCTTGGCACATGTTATCTTTGTACCTGCCACAGTGTATTGGCGGAGAGGCTGGGATAACTTGGTCACGTCATCCAAGACGATGATGACCAGTTCTGCTGTAAAAGTTTTTACTCATTTGAAACTACTATAGTCGTCTGCTTCTTTGTTGTCACTGCTCATATATTGTCTACGATCCATATATTACAAAGGAAAGTCGCGCGCATACTCGACAAGGGCCTAAGATAAGGTTCACAGCAAGCAGGTAAACATGCCTGAATACTACTGTTGCTTGGATGCCCACGGTAGGTCGTTGTGGCGTCCTGAAAAGGCTGTTTGCATACCAAGCCTCTTTGGAACAGACCAAGTTGTGGGATTCAGCAGGCGTAGGATGATCGAGTGAGAATCCAAGCCAACTTCGATATAGTCAGAAGGATAAGTTGGTGCTCTCTGGCACAAGGTCTAGGGCAAATGCAGCCAACTGAATGCAACCCTCCCAACGAGTAATGTAGAGAGCACTACTCGACTTTCGGACAAACGGGGAGATTAGAGGTCGGCAACACAACAGTCATCCTTAGGGCACAGCTGCAAGCGCGAAGTCATCTTATCTCACTCCAATATTCAGATTTGTTCATTCGAACGCAAGAGCGTACTCTGCTGCTCAAGTAACCCTCGACATCGCCCAATCCGGTCCCGGGATGGGGCACATTCCATTCACCAACGTTCCATTAACATCATGCAGGCCAAGATACAACATGTAACCGCCACACTGTTTTTGCCCTCAGAATAATTGCCCAGCGTATTTGACATGGACGATATGTATTTTCTAACCTGGGAATTCAGTGAAGTTATCCCAAGTCATACCGTGGTCCAGTTCCGGCGAGACCCTATACCAGGTTAATGCCGGCCCTTGGTGAGGCCGAAAAATTCAAAAGCTGCAAAAGCAAAGGAGCCGACAAGACGAGTCCAGGCCCAATGCTTATCGCCATAGTCCCTGCACACTATGAAGTCGTTGATACCCAGCCAGGCAACTCCCATTAATATAGTATCGCATGCATCATACTGTCTTGTCCAGTAAACTATGTGCATCAGAATACCAAGGGCCGTGGTACGACCCTTCCCAGCGTTCCAAGCGGCTGAAGCCTCAGGCGTGTCAGCAATCCGAGACGGTAACATACAATATCATTGCCTTCTTAGAATTCATGAGAGGACCGCCAGTGTGGGAGAAGGCGAAATACAGCGCGGGAAGGTGGTAGAGGCTGAACATGATTTGGTTCGCATTGGTCTGGGTTTGAGGATGTCTGTTCTGTTTCGTTTCGTCGCTTGTACAGAGGCTAGATGAAGCGACACCTGGTGCGAGGGCAGATACCACGAATATGATACACTTGGCTATATCAAGACCACGACTGCGTCGGCTTTTTAGGTTTCTATATCTAGCGGCTTCCAGTGTATATTTTTCAAACCCTACTTTCATCCTCTCAGGCTCAAGCACACATGTGTTCTGCGAGGAAACAAAATGAAGCTACTACGACGTCGCAACGTCGGTGATGACAGACACGGTGTGCTGTTCCATTGGCAGGCGTTATCTCAAAGAAGTTGGCAGGGAATTTAACCACGAAACAATACTAACCAATTCTTCCGGTGAGGTTCTTGGCCCTGCATTGCATCGGCCGAATTCTACTTACGTGGCTCAAGTTAACACACCTCAAAAAGAACTAGATACATCTCCATTGAGCCAGCCATCCAAAAGCTCACGCCCAGGCCACAGCTGGTGGAGAGGCTAGAATGGAACCCAGCTTCGGTACTTCGTACAAAGTATGCAAAGCCAAGACATCCAACATTACGCAAATGAAAGTAGGCCCAGAGTATTAAGGTGTATTCAAGCAAACCACAGCAAGCCAATTTTCCTGCTAGGCCATACCAAGAGGCCGGGAAACGCCGCGGTCTGGCCGAAACCAGGGTTCTCGTAGGTCTAAGCCCAGTAGGGCTAGAAGAAGGTTCAGCTTGACTCAGTAGATGTTTCCCCGCAGCAACGACGCGACTCGCACACGCTTACCCCACAGGAGCGCCGGCAATATGGTTAATTGCTGCGACAATGGAGCATGTCTGGCTTCACATGCACCACGAAACTTCGTGAGATCTTCAAACTCGTAACCATAGAGGTGTGTTGGAGTTGGTCCATGCTTAGCATACTTTATCATGAAAATCGTCTTTCATCACGCTTCAACCCACAATTGTCGAGCTATGGCCATTATGCTGTAGTGGAGATGAAGAGACAGCTATATCAAGGTCGCTTTCATTAACTACATCTCGATTGATGACATGGTGCCCCATCCTATCCGAACATTTTCCGTTTGTCGGTGAGCACTCGGCCTATTCCAAGTAATTATGTGGAGAGACCCCGTGGGACAACGATGCGGGGGACGAAGAGGATTCCCCAAGTTGCAATGCCTCGGATGGGGTTCTTCACCCACGCACTTAACCTGGCAGGCTAAATCTGGGGCGAACCATCTCCAGAGATATCCACAGTACTCCAGAGCATCCGAGGTCCACTGCATTACCTCGTAGGTGACCGTTCACGAGCCATGATTGGTAAGAGGCTATCGTGAGTTAGGGCTGGAGAAGCGTCGGCTGTTACCCTCGTCAACTTAGACAAACCACCAGCGAGGTTAGGTAGTGCGGGACTGGCACTATCCCTGCAGCTCGGTCGGCCCAGGTCTTGTGACAGCGCCGTTCTTTTGGTTGCAGCAAGGGCATTGCCCTTGGGCAATCAAAGAGGTTTTGTCGACTTTGCATGGTGTATCTTCCTCATCCTTCCTTTGCAGGTGCCAGCGAGACGCAGCCATAGCTCTATACCCCACAACATCGTACATCATCATCACAGTTCATCTCCCCACAGGACAAGCCCAAGTAGGACCGACTCAAGCGGAGACACCAGAGCCTTGGATTATCAATAATGGCATACTGGTATTCGATCTTACCCCGGTAGGCTTCGGCTCCGGGTTGTATTGACTCCACAGGGCATAACATCATGACTTCGTATACAAAGGTATAAAAGCGTCTCTTTCCACCGCCTCTTCCTGTCACTTCTGATGATCCTCCAGTTCAGTCGGTTGCAGTGTCAAGGCAAGGTCAACATCATCACAACTGCCCCTCATGACGCGTCTCAACGTCATCAGCCTCGCCGGCTTGCTGCTGGCATCCACGGCCAACGCGCAGGTCTACGACCCGGGAAACCGTGGCCCAGACGCCTATACCTGGATCCAGCCTGAGGATACCGTCATCCTTACCCAGAACGGAGACTCCGAGCCCGTCTACCCATCGCGTGAGTCCTTCCCCAACACGGCTGCCATCTATCCCCCGCCCTAAAGGTCTCTAATGTTCATACTTATTGTTAGCTCGCATAACTGGTGCTGGCGGATGGGAGGGTGCTCTTGAGAAGGCCCGTGCCTTCGTTGGAGAGCTCACCCTCGAGGAGAAGATGTTCATGGTCACTGGTCAGCCGGGTCCATGCGTCGGGAACATCTACCCCGTTCCGCGCCTCAACTTCAACGGTCTCTGCCTCCAAGATGGTCCTGCATCTCTACGCACTCAGGACTTTGTCAGCGTCTTCCCTGCCGGAGTCACGATCGCGTCGTCCTGGGATAAGGATGCCTTCTACGACAGATCCGTTGCTATGGGCCGCGAATTCAAGGGCAAGGGAGCCAACATCGCGCTTGCGTAAGTCTTTACAACACTCAATACGTATAAACACCCCTACTGACATGAAAATCAAGCCCTGCTGTTGGCCCTATGGGTCGCTCGCCTTTCTCCGGTCGCAACTGGGAAGGCTTTTCTCCCGACCCTTACCTGTCAGGTGTGGCTTTTGCGCTGTCAGTGAGCGGCCTACAGGACGCCGGAGTTCAGGCTACTGCCAAGCACTTCCTCCTGAATGAACAAGAGATCCTCCGCAACCCCGTCCGTCAGAATGGCTCCATTCTCTACGAGAGTGTTTCCTCTAACGCTGACGACAGAACAGTCCGTAAGTTATTTCTTGCCGCTAGGGGCCTTTTCGAATACATCGATAGCTGATTGTCCTAGATGAACTTTATCTGTGGCCGTACGCGGATGCTACCCACGCCGGCGTCTCTGCAATCATGTGCAGCTACAACCGACTCAACGGTTCCTACGGCTGCCAAAACTCCAAGCTCCTCAACGGCCTACTGAAGGAGGAGCTCGGCTTCCAGGGCTTTGTCATGGCAGACTGGTATGCCGTCCACTCGGGTGTGGCTTCGATCGAGGCCGGTCTTGACATGGACATGCCCGGTCACATAGCGGGTCGTCGAGATGCTGCCGAGGACGATGCCTCGGCTACCTTCTTTGGCCCTAACCTTATCACTGCCGTCAACAACGGTACTCTCGAGGAAGAGCGTCTGGACGACATGGTTACCCGCATCATGACCCCATACTTCGCCCTAGGCCAAGATGAAGATTTCCCCTCGGTTGATCCCGCTGGTGTTCGCCTCAACACGTTCAGCCCCGAGTCGAGCTGGCGCCGTGAGTGGAATCTCACAGGCCCTGTCAGCCGCGATGTCCGTGAGAACCATGGAGAGCTGATCCGGAGACATGCTGCCGAATCTACTGTTCTTCTCAAGAACGAGCGCAACGCACTTCCCCTCCACGCCCCTAAGCGAATTGCCGTCTTTGGCCAGGACGCTGGCCCTGTCGTCGAAGGACCCCTCAACCAGGCCCAGTTCGATTACGGAACTCTGGCTGTCGGCGGTGGCTCCGGCGCTGCTCTCTTCACTTACCTCATTGACCCTCTCCAGGCGATTAAGGCCAAGGCTGCAGAGGTCGATGCCCTTGTTGAAGCCTGGATGGACAATGACATCATCCTTAACAGAGACGCCAATGCCTGGAGTGCAATCCCGCTTCCCAATGACCCTGAGGTGTGCCTCGTCTTCCTCAAGGGATGGGCTACCGAGGGCCAGGACCGTGAGAATCTCGTCGCCGACGACGATGGCAATGAGCTCGTCGAGACGGTTGCTGGCTTCTGCAACAACACTGTTGTTGTTACCCACACCGGTGGCATCACCATGTTGCCTTTCGCAGACAATGAGAACGTCACCGCTATTCTCGTCGCCCATTACCCTGGTCAGGAGTCCGGTAACTCGATCGTGGATGTTCTGTACGGAGACGTCAACCCGTCCGGCCATCTCCCCTACACGATTGCCTACAAGGACACCGACTACAACACCAACCTCACCACCAACATCAACACCACCGGCATCGAGGACTGGCAGTCTTGGTTCGACGAGCGCCTGTACACCGACTACCGCTACTTCGATGCCTTTGAAGTCGACGTCCGCTACGAGTTCGGCTTTGGCTTGACGTACACCACCTTCGAGCTTTCTGGACTCTCCATCGAGAAGGCTTCCAGAAACGCCACCATCACGTCGCGCCCGGCTGATCTGCCCGTCGCCCCTGGTGGCAACCCCGCTCTCTGGGAAGTCCTATACACAGGCGAGGTCACGATCAAGAACACCGGCGATGTTGCCGGCGCCGCGGTTGCCCAGCTTTACGTCTCCTTCCCTGAAAGCGCTCCCGAGGGCACGCCTGTCCGCCAGCTTCGTGGCTTCGATAAGGTCAGAATCGAGGCAGGCGAGGAGGGCAAGGCCACGTTTGAGCTTCACCGCCGCGATATAAGCTACTGGAACACCGAGGAGCAGCAGTGGGTTATCCCGAAGGGCGAGTTCACCATCCACGTTGGATTCAGCAGCCGTGACTTGCGCGAGACTGCAAACATTACTCCTGTCCGTGGTTGCACCTAAGGGTTCGAATTCCACAAAACTTTGTTCACAAGCTTTGGTAAATTGGTATCGAAACATGTGATCAAATATTAATGATAGGATGTGTGAACCACGATTATGAATGAAAGAGAAGTATAGAATACAAAAATATGTCTGGATTATGAGTCAGGCATTCACACTGCTCCTCGTTGAATATTTTCGAGTAATTGTTTTTACTAGCATCAAGTGATAAGTATGCAACAGCGTGATTAGTACAACCCATAATCGTGAGAAGAGGCAAATGGAACTTAGTGACAAAATATTGAACACCATCGCATAGATGAATTAAAGCCTGCAAATACACAACAACAACATCACAATGTATTTGCTGCTCAGACACATATCGGCTGCAAAATCGAGACACTTCACAAAGGGACATTTCCAGGGAAATGTTCAATACTAGCCATAGCTTGCATTGATAAAATAGACTATATTATGACAATCGTGGTATCTCTAGTTGCCCTTGACGCGACCGTCAGGGGTGCCGTCCTCCTTCAACCCGCCGTGCTCCGTGGGCTTGTAGTTGCTGCCTCCACTGCCGCTAGAATCGGTGCTGCCACCGGTGCTGGCGCTGCCGGTGTCGGTGGTCTTGCCGCCCTCGCGGCCGGCCTGGTGAGGGTCAACCTTGCCGTGGGCGAATTCGCCAGTGCCGACGCGGCCATCGGGCTTGCCGTCCTCGCGGAGACCGTCGTGCTCTGAAGGTCATTGTTAGCGCATGTTGAAGCAGGTAGATGGTGTGGAAGATGGTGTGCTTACCAGTGGGTTTGTAGTTGGACATGTTGATAGGTTGGGAGTAGAGACTCGGGTGATTGTGGTCGAAGCTTGTTTGTGCGGATTGTTTGTAGTTTGACGGTGTGATGATTCAAAACGAAACCAAGGAATTGCGCTTGTGTTTATATAGATGATAGCTGCTCCTTTTTCGAGGTGGTTGGCGCTATGTGGTTGGGTGATGACGCAAAAATTGGATGACGCCGTGATCGATGTCATATCGCATGGTTCAACGTCGTTTCTTTTCAAATGTCTGCGTAATGGATTCTCACCCCTTGACCAATTTAGGCCGTCCCGATTTTGTATTCACGTCTCAAATCACACCGAATCAGAGCGATTGATCCCAACCGATCCACTGGAGCTCCCCGCTCTGATCGATATTCTGGGGACCCGATCGAAATCCCCCCAGATCGAATGCAAGGGCACCCGCGCCACATGGTCGAGCTCTGGGCGAGCATTTCTAAATGTGGACACGTCCAAGGAGCTACCCCTCCGGCCACAAGGCACCTACCATTGACCGTCTTACTGTGCTGGAGCTTTTCTGGCATTGAGCGCAGGAGTCTATGATGCAAGTCTCATCGCGATTCTTAATTTACTTTGCGTTGATCAAATGCCCCATGCTCTGATTGGCTTACCGCTGTTCTCGTGGGGAGCACTGGTGGCCAACGCACCGGGACTGCACAAGATTAGGCTGCAGAACGATGACGAAAATTGAACCAAGATGATCAATTAGCTTTAGAGATAAGATTACGTCAAGCTGGCAGCTAGGTTAGTTCCCTCCTTCTCAATGCTGAGCTATGAGCACGCGACGTCTCCCGACATGGTGCCCAACACCACAACACGTCTATCACGACCCCCTCCTACGCCTCGAAATGGACATCTGCTGCCCCCTTAACTCTCTATTCAATTCAACACTCCGTTCTGCTTGAAAACTCCGGAGATGTGACCGTGCTGGGCTAGAGACCCTATTTCTTCTGAAGCATTGAGGCGAAGTCATGTGTCATTCCGGCTGACTGTCGCGCCAGGTGTCCTGAGAAGAGTCATGGTACCGTCTACGAAGATCTTTGTACGACAGCTCTTCCCCAACTAGTACAAGGTTGTGACTGAGCTTGCTAAAGTGGACGGGAATCACCACTAGCACAGAAACTTACACGCTGTCCTATGGAAACAGAGAGCAGGCATGGCTAGGTTTCGCGCCGAGCTCTGGTCCCCAAGAATTGTGCATCGCTCACTCTTTTATCTATTGATTTCGGCAGCAGCGGAACCATTCCAGCATCTCCAATCGAGACGTCGACGGAACGCGGAGGCTCCCTGCAGATAATGTCCGTAGGACCTTTGCGGCTGCACAAGTCTCATCGACGCTTCCGGCAGGCCCTAGCGAGCGCCGAGGGGGTATGCGGCGCACTAATTAACTCGTCTGCTTTGGATCCGAGGGCGCTATTTACAGCGATGTATCACCACGATAGGCCCTGACATGCAATTAGCCCTTGCAAGCAATGCCCTTCTTTGGCCTCCCACAATTGACCTAGGGAAGGACGGATCTCGGCAATCCACCAAGAAACCAGTTCTGCAAATCGAATTTAGGCAGGCTCTGCAATCCCAAATGTTGCGAGGATATTCTCTTTGGAAAATATTATCTACAGCTCAGTACAGTTTACTGGTCGTGTTCAGGCTAACAGCTTGCTTTGCTTTTAAAGCTGCTCATCATTCATTCAGCCTTCGCATCTCGCAAACTTCTCAGCGCTGCTCGTATACAAGAAATTTCATCCTCACTTCGTGACCATGAATGACGTCCATGGAAACTTGGTCAACTCCCCGACGAAGCTACCTAGTCACGTCCATAACGAAGAACCTCGCGTGGCCGTAGGATGACCTGCACACCGGCCCTAAGTCAACATCGATTTATTGCAGAAATGTGCGCGACAAGAAGTTCTTTTGGAAAGCCTACACTCCACTCAAAGTGATGCGTTAACCCACATCTGACCAGCCTCATCCACGTTGATGGGTAGGGTTCTCATCTTGTAACCCTCTATATGCCGAAATGGTCGTCTCCTCGAGGCCTGTCACGGGATGAACACGTCTAGTACCTGTACTATACGAAATCTAAACCAAACAAAGTTCAATTTACACGAGGATAGGTACCTGCTACTGTGAGAGAAAGATACGGTTCCTCGGCAAAAGACAGACCCAGCCCCGAAAAGATTGGTCGGAAGGCAAGAGAGAGAGAGTAAGAGGGCACACAGCCACAACACCGCAGTCAAGGCCGGCAACTAGGCCGATAAGAGGGATCGATACAAGTGAACCATTTGATCACAATAGAACGAATATAAGGGAATGGCAAGAAGAAGGCCAATCGGCCTATGGCCGATTGGTGATGTCTGTGGAATTGATCAATTGATGGTTATTGGATGTCGATGATGATTCTTGTTCTTGGTTCGTGGCCCTCGTTCGCTGGCGAAACTACGGAAAGTACGGGCCTTTTATGCCCAATTCGCAATCTCCTATCATAGCTCGGACCTGGTGTGGTCTTCGGACCCACTTATCCTTCTACAGACGGTTATCTCGCGACCCACTTATCCTTCTGCAGACCATCGGCTGCTGCTAGAACTCGAACTGCGATATCTCCTTCCAGAGCAAGGAACCATTTTTCCCGAGGGGGCCATTTCTGCCGTCACACGACATGAGTTCGAGGCTCTGAAAGAACGCCTCCATGCTTGTCCCATTCGGTTGTAGCTTCGTTTCAAACAGCCAACATACCATGCCCGATAGCAGCTGAGAAGCCACTAGTCTAGATGAAATACATAGTGGGAAGTTCTCATGGATGTAGAAACGGCGTTCCCGCATTTGCATCAATGCTAATTATCATGATGCGTGCCGCAAGGAAATGACCATCTCAAAGTCTGGCTTGTAATTTCTCAATCGCACCACTTGCCTGCCGCAGCAACTCAGCCTCCATCAGGAACTTCCCTACTTTATACGATTGTGTCTCATGTTCAGCCTTTTCGTATTGCCACCCGACGTACGCGTTGCACCTATTGCAGTAGACGTCTCGGATACTGTGCCATCCGGTCGTCATTTGTCTCTCATACGTCTTGCCGAAATCCACGTTGAAGGCGTTGTGGAATAGGAATCCCTTTCCGTGGACAGCTCGAAAGTTTTGCTGCCAAATGGTGAGCATGCAATCTCCGGTCTCCAGGTTAGTAGAGCGGTAGTATTCTAACGTAGGCAATGCGGTCCATGTCTCGGAGAAGAGGGTTGTCACAGGTTTTACAAGCCCAAACCTGGCTGGCGATGGCGCTGATGGGGTCCATGGTGGCGGCTGGCGATGCTAGTAGTGGAAGAAATTTGTGCAATGATTAGCAAGATAAAGAAGAGCGCCGTGCGGGTTACGAGCGGGGTTTGTCACCATGAGGCTCAACTGTCCCGGATGAATGCATGCATTGACAGGGTTTGGCTTGAAGCCCGTAAGCACACCTATGCAGCGCGACCAGCTTCATACATGATCATATACTAATTATAGCATTGCTGCCTTATCGAGTCTCGAGGCATCCGCAACACGTGACGGTTCATGGTGCGTAATGGGGGGAAAGCAGTTTGGATATCTCCATGCCTTTCAGAGACGATGAGATGACTGTCGAAGCTTGGCGGGAATTTGACAATGACACAACACAGACATGTGTGCACATGTCATTGTGGACTTTCATGGCAATGCCGGTATTCGAGATTCTAGATTCAAATTTAATGCATTCAGCATATGTAATCAAGCCAAACAACGCTCTAAAGTTATAGGAAATGCCCGCTGATCTGTAGCTGATATGGGGAGTTAGGAAGCGGATGGAATTGAAATCGAACACCAAAATTGCCACGCAGCCATTACGTCACTATCCGATCCAGATCAATCCACCTCACCACTTACCTATATGGTTTCTTGATTCTCAATATCATCAAAACCGACCTGACTTTGCACACGTTCAAGACTGGCATAAGACGATATGGCTGACGACAAGACCTGGACAACTCGTGCGCCGTATCTGCCGCCCACCGAATATGACTCGTTCGACATGAAGCTCACGGCCAGCTGCCACTGTGGCCGGGTAACCTATCACCTCAACACCGACGAGCCTCTTGATTCCAAGTTTTGTCATTGCAGAGGGTGTCAGGTGATTCACGGTATGACTCGGCGCATCCATATTCCCGGTGTATTTGGATGAAGCACTAAAGACAGCGCAGGTGCACCTTTTCAACACGCAGCCATCTTCCAGAAGAACTCTGTCGCATTCACCGCCTCGTCAATTTCCAATCTCTCGTTCTACTCTTCTTCCACAAACGAGAATACCTATGCATTGCCGACCAAGCTCCGCTGCACCCACTGCGGCACGCTCATACTGGACGAGGGGAGGAACATGATCCTCCTCTTTCCAACCCTCATCAAATTTGGCAGCATAGAGGCGCGCAAGAAGTTCGACGTCAAGTACGCGTTCCATCCACAATTAAGAACTGCGAGCGCTCATGATTTTCAGGCAACATCTGTTCTACGGGCAACGCGTTGTGGATATTCCAGATGGTAAGCCAAAATGGGAAGGGATTGATCACAAAAGCCGCCGCATGGATGAAGATGAGTAGGCCGCAACATGTTGAAACACAAGTGCACAGCACCTTTTTCGAGGGGTCTGCCTCAAAGCCATCAGAGATCTTCCTATATCCTAAGACTTCCCTTAAAAAATCCTGTACTCGTTCTGGTCGAATCAGCTCATGGTATTGCCTCAGCCGAAGTCAATGATGACAGCGTTGCCACTGCCATCCATTGACAGGTTGCGGTTCTGCTGTCACCCCAAAATATTCTGAGATGATGCAATGGTATCACAGTACTTAAACATTTCGCGACCGTGTCCCCCACATTAAAGCAGTAGCTTCTGATTCGCGTAAGATTCTTTGTGCCACCCGATCGAGAATACTGCGCAGGTTGTAGTATTAATTGGGGATGTTCCCCAGGAGGATTGCAATCGCCTCAGGGTGCGATTGTACAGTATCTGTAGTCGCTATCCAAGAACGCGTTTACGACAGACAACACATACCTTTCAGTTGAGGAACTCTTGAGGGTCAAGTTTCAAGTTTAACTAGATTTGGAGGAATCAGACGACCCTGGTGATTCTAACGGGTATGAATGAGTGGTATATGACAGTATTGTAGATAGCAAAGCCTTTCATGTCCAGAGAAACATCGCTGCGATTGAATAGCAATTACCCCACTCTGTGACGCCATGCTAGGCCGGTGAACCCGTGGAATAAAACGTGTACATCAACTTATTCTGAGCATAATTGGATCGTACCCTTTGTATATGAGGCTTACTCATGTTGGGTCTCATACAGATGTGGCTGTGTTGGTTTCTTTGCCTTACGATCTTTGAGAGGATGCTCTTGTTGAGCAATCACATTTTATCTAGTTGAATGCACGGAGCCACATACAGCAGGATTCGTGATGGTGTGCCAATAGCATCAATATTTGGGAAGAATATTCGGTGTCATGGCCTAATCAAAGCCGCCATCGTCACAGGGTTGTTGCGTATGCGCACGCCATTTTCTCTTATGTATATTCTGACTCCCCTGTTTGCCTTATGAGCGATGGTAATTGAATGTTGATATGCTTGGTTGTTGATGCGAAAAGACCTTGCCTTGAAGAAAGTGATGTTGTATTACGCGCGTGGACGAAGATACCGTTCTCGGTTCTGAAATTGTTAAATAATTCTTCGGCCAATTGTATGTATATAGATATGTTCTCATGGATTCAAAATCACTGCCCAGATATTAATTAGGTGTCTTCCACTATCACCTCATCTTGGAGTGGTTTCCGATGCATGGCTCGGAAGTAGAGCACGATTGCAATCAATCCAATCCATATCACAAGCTCGGAGCCGTAAATCGCCATACCAAGAATGCTCAAGCTGGGTTGGAATGCGACCGAGAGGAGCGATACAACATCCCCACTTGCGTCTAAGAGCGCGAAACGGAGCGACAAGCCGGCATCCGACTTGGTACGAAACATGTCCACATAGTGTCTGAGGACGCCTCCTGCCAGCAAGACAGCAGCCAGCACGGCCATGAGTGTCATGGCCCATTCATGGCCCCGTCGAAGTGCAACTCTAAGCGCAAACACAAGGCCCGTTTCCGCCGCCCCAAGTACTATGGCAATGACTGCTGAGATGGAAGTGACCTTGGCCAAGCTCCATTTGCTGGCATAGTATTTGCACTGCGACCACGTGCACAGGCTGAGGCAAATGAGGATGTTGGGCTGGACTTGGAGGGCGATGTTGAAGTCGTCGGTGATGTTGTAGACGCCGAGAGGCACACCAGCTATGGCCCAGGAGAGGAAGAAGGCGGCAGACAGGGATTCACTGTCGTGGCGGCGCCAGTTCTTCCAGATTTGCGGCAAAAGCTGGTACGTGAATCAGTACACCTTTTGAGGCATTGTCAGCTTCGTCGGCTTCTCACCTGAAGAGACCATAGTACAGCGCCGAGGGTCCCTAAGACATTGGCCGCGACAGGCACGTCCATAAGCTAACCGGCCAGATAAGGTACGACTTTGATGGTTGGTAGGTGTCTGGACTCTGGAGATTAAATGTTTTAAAGTAAATTTCCGCATTGCTTTTGAACCGACCAATCAGACTCTCCAAATGACTCCAGAGAAGTGCAGCCAATCACAGTCGGCCAATCTTCTTGCTCCATAGACACTCATTGAGCTTCAAGATGGCCAATGAACGTGCAGCTACTCCTTAACATGACCTGAGCAGTCAATGCCCTTCTTCCATACGAAAATTCCCAGGGCTGTTTTCAATCCCCTTACCTCGACAAAGAAGGTCCTTTACTTTTCCCCTCGGCTAAACAGGTGTCTGTATAATCGGCATGCTTACAATTCACGAATGACTTCATTTGCTCGCCAATGCTTCAGCTGATCAAGAAGTCATCAGAGAACATCGTAACTTTCAGTTTATTGATGATTTTAAACGCCAGTGACACAGGCTCATTTTGGGGAGGCCGCTTAGTCATGGGAAGCACCCAGTAGTCCAGATTTTTACGCCATCAAATGTTGTTGGTTGAGCAGTTATAAGCTGGCAATTTACGGTATGACCCTCAATCGAACCACCCTATCTCAATCAAGCGCGGATCCAAACACCATTTCTTTCGAGCATGAAAAAATCGACCGAAGGTGAAATTGCCGTTGTCCAATTAGCAGTATAGCATGCTGGGAAATGCAGAAAAGGCCACAGTGTAAGAGTTAAGTTCTTGACCGCGACGCGTGAATGAGATGTAACTAATGCATGAGTTCCGGATTTTATAAAGCTTGGACTTCTGCGTTATCAATTATCATCAGACTTGTACTCTCGGGTCACGCGGTCTGCCCACCTTATGTCCCATGTCGTCATGACTGCCTATGAATTCTTGGCTCTGAGTTCGAAGAGTTCAAAGCTGCACGTTCTTGGCTGCCGAGTTCCGTTTGTTTGCGCCCGAAGACAACACTGCACTTACAACCCATCTCGTGCTCTTCTAATTTCTTCGAGTAGCGGTTCATTCTGACTCGTATGGGAGATGGTTTCATTTGTGATGACTAGGACGCGCTTGGAGCGCGTTCTTGTAACCCAACCTTGGGTGTCTTCGCGTCGGTTCCTGTCACCCTGTCGCGAGAACTCGAGCGATACTTCTTGGCCAGATCTGTTCACGTTCAATTTGTACCAGTGATACTTCCGAATTCCTCGACATCGTTCTTCTGTATCTTCACGATATGATCAGCCATTGCTGGCCAATTGTCTTCCGTTGCTTTAACCAACATGAAGTTGAGGTACTCGGTTACGAGAAGTCCCGGAAACATCTTCGAGGTCTGTTCTTCTGAAATGATGAAGATGATGAGTTGTTGTTGAAAGATGACAAGAAGCGGCTTGTGGTGTTTTATAGTTTGCGAAGGCTTTGGACGCGGTTAGGCACACCTAAAGTAGATGGCCTTTTCGTGGATTTATATCCATTGCGGCATTGATTATTCTGTAGCTGATGACAAGTTAGAGTGAGTGATAGTGAGCCAAGGTCACTTTCAATAATAGTATTAAAATATGTTGGGATAGAGTATCATAGCTTATAGCGAACATTCAACAATTTCATATTTTAATTAGGTTATGCCCTAGAATTGTTAGATAACTCAGTCGAGTATACTCCGAAAAGCTCTTTGCTAAAGAAAGTCATGAATGAATTACCAACCTGCTCGAAGCGTTTCGAAGTCTTCCTTGCTCCCCAAAACATGCTCCTTACATTGTTGCATCGTTCCCCCATTTGTTACTTCCACGTCAACTGCTCTAGGATATAGCACCTGTTCTAATTGATCACCATGCGCGGTTTCATTACGAACACGCGTGCTAGGCCAATCGATGGCAGGAGCCCGCTCAACTTGCTGACTGAAATAGAAACTCTCTCTCGAGCATCGGCTTTAAGCAGCCTATTCGCGATTTCGTCCTCCATTCGCTTCTCTTCTTCTCCGGTCATGTTCAAGGGAATGCTCTGTATGCCCGTCACGAGAAAGTTTACTAGACAGTATTAGTTCAGACACCGAGAATACGGAGCCTACCTCTGGACTTACATTCTTTCATGTCCAGATACAGTGTATCGAGAGTACTGTGAAGATCTTCACGCAGCGATTCATCAACAAGCCCTGGGCGCTTTTCAATGGACATGACGTCGTTGCTGGACACAGAAGCCCCTGATTGGACTGCCCATCGTGAAAAAAAAGCCATGTCTATCCCTAGGTACATTGTATAATATGATTTCTTTGAAAGGAGTCTCTGGATCTCGATTTGGGTATCCACCATAGTCATGTGAATTAATGCCACTTTCAATGACAAGGATTGTTGTGCCATGATGTCGTGCCGGAAACGCTTGGGTGCTTTGCTGATTTTATATATAAGATTTTTTTGACACAATGTTGCCCTATCTCTTGACAATGGAAATTGTTGGCGCGTTCTTATGATTGGTGATGTATGCTTGATCAATTCTGGATATAGAACAGGAGGGCGAGGGTTTAAGTAGTAGGTTGATCTTCTTGTCTCCCATAGTTTGTCGTTGAAGATTACGATGCATCAAGTTAATCATCACAAGTAAGAGTTCAGTGAATGGGATTATGGTTGAATTTGATGTTAGGGACAGATGAAGGTCCAAGAAGAGGAAGTTTGATCGGATGCAATGCGTTTCATGTCATGCTTCATTCTGTACTCATGGTCATATCAACGCGTTATATTCACATTCCTATATGAATTGACCACAACTAGGATATCGGAATAATCATACTAAGTAGAAGCGCCATGTATTTGCTTTTTTTTGTTGCTCGAAATAATGGTTTACATCCGCATGCACTTAGGCAGGATATCTGTTTCCCCAGATCCTCCATCAAAGCTGTCAGTGGCCGAAAGTTATTCCTCAACTACTTGTGAGCTATGACCAACGAGATTACAACGAGAACCGACATGCTTAGTGAATCACAAAAGCAAAAAAGCAACAGACAGCACATATTTACACCTAGAAATTATCATGGCATTCACTCAATGGATGGGTGCTCGGTAGAATCAGCGCACGGGACTTTGGCTGAAGATGGACCAGTATGCTGAACACCCAGCAGTTCCAAATACAGAAATCATGACTAGCAGAGGGGAAAGCAGCGTCATATTGTCCTTGTACGGTCTTGCTGAGTCATTTTGGCATGTGGCCTGGGCCAGTGTCACCTACAAAGATCCGATGCAAAACTGACGTATGCCTCTTTTCGAGCTGCGAGTTGTGTGGGTAACTGAACCGGAGCGGTCGCGATGATCTCTAAGCCCAGAAACGAGAGAGCCAAATACACACAAACACCCGACTGCCGAACCTTGACCCTCCCCACTTGAAATGCCGATGTTCCCCAGACGCACCTCGCATCCCACGTATGACAATTTCTTACCAAGCAACATCCTTGACGAGACACACCTGCAGACCGGAGCAACGCACCTGTCACCGTGCTGCTTCTGGAAGGCGCCTGGGCTAGCCGAGAGTTGGCGACCTTATTTCCTTATATGTTAATTACTCCGTTAAGTACAAGAACTCGATCCGGGACGGGCCGCCTCGCTCCGGTAACGGGAGTAAGTGATGAAACCGGGAATATTCTAAGCTTACCCCAAATGCAACTGAATCATGCTTATTGCCTGCAGGGATGAAGTGCGGGGTGTTAGTGTGAAATCTTGCCATTTTGCCCAGTACAGCCGAGCAGTGCCTGGCCTAAGTAGTGTCATCTCACCGAGGAGACGGAGATAAAGACGCTGGTGGCCCGGCACATGTTTCAGAAACTAGTGCAAATCATACTCTACTAGGCTCGCTCACATCATCTCCAAGATGCACAGGTCTTTAATTGTCTCTCTCCTCGCTGCAGCCACTGCTGTTACTGCGCAAAGGCCTGGCAAGGATGGAAAATACACTATTTCTGCTCCGGGCATCACGGCGCAGGTGTGTAGATCCGCTGCTTGTCCTAGTCACATACATTAACGGTGTCTTAGTTTATTCCTTACGGTGCTACTCTGACCAACCTGTTTGTGAAGGACAAGAGCGGCAAGGATGTCGATGTTGTGCTTGGCTACGACGATGTTGACTACTACCGTACGGATCGTTCTGTTGCTCTGGCAAGCACGCAGCTACTGACCTTATCACAGCGGTTGACCCATCTCACCCTGTCTATAACGCCATTCCAGGACGTTACGTGAATCGGATCGGCAATGGCGAGTACACGATCGGCGGACAAACATACCACACCGAGCTCAATGATGGAACCAACACCTTGCACAGTGGTACCAACAACTGGTCCTTCCGTGCCTGGACTGTGTCCAAATTCACCAAGGACTCCATCACGTTCTCAATCCGCGATGCGTCCAACTCATCGCAGGGTCTTTTTGGGGATGTATACTCCCACGTCACGTACAGTGTCAAGGGCAGCACCTGGAACATCAAGATCGAAGCTACTTCCCCTCAGGTCGCGACGCGTAAGCACACAAACTAAACAAATCACAGTCAGTCCTCAATTCTGACAGACCATTCATAGCTGTTATGCTGACACAGCACACCTACTTCAACCTGGATGCGTACCGTGATCCGTCTACTGACAGAATCTGGAACCACACACTTCATATGCCCTACTCAGCACGCTACCTCGTGGCCGACCAAAACGCACTGCCCACCGGCGAGATCGCCACGGCCGCACCAGGCAGCATCAATGATTTTGCCAGCGCCCCCTCTATCCAGCTCGGTCACGCCTCTGGCAGCCCCGAGTTCCCTGGCAACTGTGGCGCCGGCGGCGCATGCGAGGGTTACAACGGGTACTGGCTAATTGACCATGCCCCTAGGAACGCCGTTGTTGCTACTCTTGCCAGTTCTTTCTCCGGCATCAAGGCGGACCTGAGGACTGACCAGGTCGGGGTGGTGATTTATTCGTGCAACTGGTTCGATGGCAGTGGAGACTTGAAAAAGACGCAGGGACTGCCCGACAGGAGGACTGTGACCAGGAGCTCCTGTGTCGCGATTGAGCCACACGACTATGTTGACGGAATCAACCAGTGAGTTTATTTGCATTTTAGGAAAACGCTCAACGCTAACGCTCTTGCAGTCCTGAATGGGGTCGAAAGAGTGCCCAGATTACCAGACCAGGAGAAGTTTACAAGTGGGAGAGCTCGTGGGAGTTTGGGCTGCTCTGAGTTCCAGGACCCTGCCTTGTACGTCGGAGCAATGGTTTGATGGACTCTCCGTTTTTATGTGAGCAGGCAACCACATGTCTGTGACTATTAGGCTTATGGAGCAGGCTTTCGAATATACTACTTGCCTGGTTTTCTACACATCCAGGAACTTGTCCAATAGGCAAAGTTACTAGCGAAAGGGGTTCCGACCATCAACAACCTTCCAACTACCGGCGTGATACTTTGAGTCTTTCGATTAAACTCATGATGGCCCTTGCTAACTGCCTGCTTTGTAGCCCAGACATCCGGCCATGAAATTTATGATGACGACGCTCAACTTCAATAAATAATACATATCATGTGAAAATGATCTGGCCACGTGTCACAGCAAATCGGCCCCGGAATCCTCAATATTCGACTTTTGAAAAGTTTGTTATACATATGCTTCGTTTGACAAAGAGACATCTGTACTGACAGCCTGTCTGGCGTACTTCAGTCCACATACATCCGATATGGAGTTTGGTAGAGGCCGTTCCCCGCGTCATCGGTCTCACTGTCCACCCTATACTTTGCTCGATTAGAGGACAACGAAGCCGGCAGCATAGGCGTGGGCATCGTGGGTGGTGACGCTGGGATTTTTGGCATACTGGCAGCCGGTGGAAATGGGTAAGGCTGTGAAGTAGGTCCGGATTTTGTTTCCTTAGAGCTCTTGGGCTCCCTGCGTAACAATCTTCGGAGCGAGGAAAACTTTGAGTCTTGCTTAGTTTCATTATGGCCCTGCTTTTGGACGTTTGTTGTCTGTGGCGTTGACCTGCCCAGCTCCACCTTGACATCCTTCGTACAGTCGGCTGCGATTTTAACAATGGCGTCTACATCTGAATCAAGACCTTGCAGAAATATCCTGGTCTTTTCCACAATCAGAATCCAGAGGGTCTTTTGAGATCTAAATTGGCGTTCCAATATCGCAATGACGGCGGCTGAAAGGGCAACGCCAGGGAGTTCCGGACTACCCCAGAGCCCAAATTTCTGTTCCAGGGCCGTCTCGAGCTTGCCGACAGCCACGAGGAACCGTGCGCCAAATAGCTGCTCTACATCGCTTTCCGGGATACTGAATACTCCATCGAAGTCCTGATATGATAGAAGCTTCGCAATGAACGTTTCCTTCTCTATGTCTTCTGCACCCCAGGATTGCAGCAAAGGTGAGTCCAGCATTGCCGAAGCGGCAGGAATGTTGGAGTGAGGAGCTGAGATCTCGGAAGATGCAGGAACCAGGATGAAGGCTGAATCTTTAGACTTCGAGGTTCTCGGGAGCTCTCTAGACACAGTATGGCTTCCGGCAACCGTGTTTGAACCCTGTCGAGAATTCACGCTTGTAGCATTGCCTGGACTACCTAGCGGCGAAGGCCCTAGGAGCGAAATAAAAGCCTGATCGTCGCCGGTTTTCGTGCGCGGTGTATTCGAAGGTGCTTGCAGAGGACCTTTGGGAAGGTCGATCGAGTTAAGCCAGAGATCGGCAGCCGAAATGACGCTTGGAATAGCGATGGTATGAGGCTCATCGATACTAGCCTTGTACTGAAATTCCTTTTTGAGCTTAGGCTCTTGAGGTTCGGCAGGTATTTTCTTTTTGGAGCCTCGACTGATTCTTTGCCAGAGCTTGCTTCTGGTGGGACTTGTTGTGTTGCCGCGACCTGTCATGTTCCTGGAGCTTTCGTAGATGTCAGCTCCGTCACTGTCTCCGTCACCACCATCACTACCATCGGCACCGACCCCGCCGCTTGCGATGACATGTCCAAGGCTCGCGAAATCTTTTGTCTTTGCTTTCATGGTTGCCGAATACGCTCTATCAGATGAAGCCTGGAATGGAGTGGCATGGGTAGTTGGTGAAAAGGAACCACCATGTGGAGAGTTCACGGGTCCAAAGCTGTACCTGGTGTCGTTTGATTGTCTGAAGACGCTTCCCAGAGTGAGGTAGTGCTGCTGAGAGCCACCAGAAGCCCAGTGGTAATTCTGGCCACCTTGTTGGTTCGTATGGTTTTGGCCACAGGGATCGGAACTTGGTCCATGACCATTGCCTGGTGGATGCTGGAACCTCCATCCACCAAGTCCTCCGCCGCCCGCGTTTGGGCCATCTCTCTCGTTATCATCACGATCATGAGCTCTGTCCGCTGATGAGGCAACGCTCCTGACTGAATTGTTGGCATCCTCCTCCTCCTCTTCCTCTTCCTCTTCCTCCTCCTCATCGTCCTCTATTTCAAGCACATTTCCTTGGTGCAAAGCCTCGCCGGGATTATCTCTCTGTGCTCCACGTGGACGAAGGAGGTCAAGGTCGTCATGTGGCACAACAGCAGCGACAGCGTCTCCATCATCCAAGAATGGGTCGGCTTCTGCCTCCTCTGGTTGGAAAGGATCTTCCACTGCGAAGAAGCTCGTCCACTTTGACACTAGCGACCACTTGCAGCCGAGTCGCTCGCCCTCCGCAGCAACCATGGTCTTCTGCAGTGAAGACCCTTGAGGTGGTGAGTAAGGGCCAAGGTGAATGTGGCTCTGGCCCCGCTCTAGGTCGCCTAGAAGTGCGCGGGCTGCGAGTTTATGGATCGAAGTATCTTGACGACTCAGTGTTTTAACAGGAACCACGATGCTTAGCTCCTGCGCTCCCGATCTCTTGGACTTCAAGATGACTGAGGTTGGCGGAGAATCGGGCTCGATAGCCTCGAAGAGCATGAAGACTCTGTTCCGGATGAACGGGCTAAGTGTGAACGACTGGGCGGGTGATTGCAGCATTTTCCTGGTTGAATCTAGGTAATTACTACCGATTTCTGCTGTATTGGCTCATAGTTAGCAAGGAAAGACGAGAGTCTGGGGAGATGTTTCCACAAAAAGCTCGGATACATACCATTCTGAGCGGCGCCAGATCTTCCACCGAGACCCTGGGCTCGTTCAATCTCTATATTCATAGGGCCCAAATGGTCTGTCAGAGCCGCTTTGAGCACGGCAACCACCCGGGACTCCCAGCCGCCCTGAGAAGCAAGCGAGATGACCTCTGCATAGCCCCCACCGGCTTTGGCAATGCCTTCCACCAAGGCGTGGGAGACGGCTGCACCAATTCCCAGGCAAAAGAATCGAATACGGCCCTCCGTCTTTGTTCTGGCAGTATCAACGTAATCGAGTGTATCGTTTAGGTCCCAAACCTCTCCGTCTGTTAGACAGATGATGTCGAGATTTTGAGATCCTCCCCTTGCGGAAACGGCCTCTTTCAGGGCTGGCAAGAGCATCGTACCCCCCATATCCGCCTCAAAAAGTTGTTGGACATAGCTCAGCGCATACTGAAGATTTTCCCGTGAGTAGGGTTGTGACGTGGCCCAGATGGACTCGAAACGATCACCGAATGACCATACGTTGAACCTCCGATTGCTTGGTATACCTTTAAGGAAAAACTGCATTGCTGACTTGAGAGCGACAATTTTATCCGACATAGATCCGGACCGGTCAGCCACGAAAATGATCTCGCCATCGCTGGGATTGTTGCCGCCTCCATTTGCGTTGAGCAGGAAATTCGAGGGTATCGTCAACATGAGAGCCCGATGGTTCTGCAGCGTTGGGTGTAGCTCGACGGACAAGTGCGGCAACTCTTGTCCCTCCAGCGGGATGGTGCGAATTTGCAAAACAAAGTCACGGTCTAGCCGGGAGACGGTGTTTTGAAGACGGACGACGGCAGTTTTGGGATTCCGCCCTTGGCCAGACCGCACAAACTCGGACCAGGTTTGGCATTCGCGGCCGGTGGCTCCCAGCTCCACGAGGACCGGATGCGTGTCGCACTTGACAGACGCTATGGCATCAGCAGCGAGGATGTCAAGGTCCAGTTGCAGAGTTTTAAGACGGACAAGGCGGCTTTGGGCGAGGCTCGGGGGAGGGTCTCCAAAGCGAGGTGCAATATACATGGGAAGAGTGAATGTCGTGAGCGCCTCCCCGTCTTCAAATCTGTAATTCAGCAAGAAAATGAACGATATCTCGATCTTGAGGCGGCACGACGGCGGGATGTTTCCAATCGTCGTGGTGAAGATTTCAGACGTGTTCTGGTCCAGGAGCGCAGCCGCCTCCTGCCTCCGGCTTGCATCTCGGAACGCTTCGTGTGCTTCTTCAACAATCTTGACCTTTCCTTTGAGGATCTTGTCATTGCCAATGCGACAGACAAACTCGGTGACTGTACATCCCTGCGGGAGTGGAAAGGTATAGGCCGCTTTGGGGATCAGTCGATTTGTCGTGTTGGAGAAGAGCTGTGTGATGGTCACGCGGGCAGTGTCTTGTATGATCTGTGCCTTGACGGTGGCAGATAGTGGCGGGAGGAAGCCGCCGTCAGGAGCTCGTACGTACTCGTCCGCTTGGACTCGGTGGTGATAGTGGCGATTGCCTTCTGGCTCTTGTTGGCGAGGGTCGACCTCCCGAACATCGACTCTTGGGTGATCCTCCTCGCAGTTCGGATCAGCGAATTCTCTCGGTTGACGATGCTGTAAGCGCGCAATCTCTCGCTCGAGTTGTATCAGGTGTGGCGGAATCGGTTCACGGGGATCCCAGTAGATCCCTGGATTTTGGAAAACCATGCCGTCAACTGGTGTCTTGACGAGATTGGGATGGTTTGCAAGAGAACATCATGCCGTGATACTCTTTGGCGGGATTGAGCGGGGTAATAGTCAGGTATACCAAGTCTGATACGATACGAGCTGAAAGAGCATTTGATGCGCAGCCTCATCCGCCTTGCTTTTTCCAAATGGCTGATTGCGTCTAACCACCAAATTCCGCCTTGCTGCCTGCTACAGGTGGCTGTGTTGGCCTTTATCACAGCCACAACCCTGTCACGTCACATAGCCTGATTGGAGTCTGCAGGGTAGAAGCTAAAGCAGGTTTATTGGAGCATTAAGCCCTTTCCATCCTCAAGCCCCTGTGCCTCTAGTGACATTTGTAGAGACAAGCGATATCAATCCGGTTACCTTGACATGGCTATGCGGCTCTCCTCAGCAAGAAAATCGCCAGACGCCTGCTCTTCCACATCGCTACAACATTGCCATGACGTCTCCCGTGTCAATCGGCGACGCCGTCTTGTTATCTCAAATCGCTCTCAAGCTCGGTCAGGCTTTCACTACAGGTCGTAAATCAGCTCCAGCCGAGTTCCGTGAGGTCGAAAACCAGTTGTACTCGATCAGCACAGCGTTATCATCATTAGACGAAGCATACAAGAGCGCAGACAGGAGCTCAGGTATACGCGCTCCCGTGATTGCTTCGCTCCGGCGCAATGGCCGCAGCAACGGCGAGGATGCCCTCAAGTCCATGTTGGAAGGATGCGCAGAGAGGTTGAAGCATCTGGAGGACATTGTCGAAAAATACAGCACAATCGCGCAGTCCAAGACTATGGGCGGCCCTATGCTGCGTAGGTGGACGACGGAGTTGAAGAGGAATTGGAAAAAGGTGCAATGGACAACGGAGGGTGGTGATTTAGCGACTCTCAGGAGCCACCTGACTGTCCATATAAACTCCTTGAACCTTGTGCTTGGCGTCATGAATCAGTGAGTTCATTCTTCATCAAGATGTTCGGATAACTAAAAGTTCCGAATATACTAATCGAGGCCACAACTGAAGCGCCCTGACTGGTCGCGTCGAGGATCAAGTGGACCAAGTCTCAACCATGCTCAAGGAGATTCACACCTGGTTCATCGACAACCTGCAAGGTGTTACGGCAGGTCCGCTTCAAATACAGAGGACACAAACCACAACCCTGGCAGAAGCGCCATTGGTCGGCATTCGCTTCGAGCTGTACGCCCAGTCAAACACCGCCGCAGATGCTCTTTGCACGAATGCCTCGTTGCACCCCAAGTGGGACGAGAAACGGCATGCATCCGGGTCAAGGGAAGAATCGTCGCCAAAGCAAGTCTTCCAGTGTCATTGCTCGGGGCAGCCCGGACAATTCGCGCCACATGATGCGGTATTGTCTGCACTTGGTTGTAAGTTGACCCTTGACCCTTGTCGTGGCCTTCACAAACAAGTTCTTCTGCTTCGCGGGGCTGATCTAAATCGCAGTATCGCCTCTTAGTTTTGCTCTGAGGGTAGCTGGTTCGAGGAAAACGTGGATGGTCTATAAGGCATCGGACAGGCAGACTAACCGGCTCACCACTCTGACCATCCGCAATGTTCCGGCCAACAGTAAGTTTAGAGATGCGGTACGAAGACAGGCTGCTGACCACTGGACAGAAATTGACGAATTCGAAAGATCGTTTATCGATGCTGTGGGGTTGCGCAATGCGAAAGCAATGCTGCGGCGCAATATGGGCACGATGCTAGCTTACAAGACTCCTGGCAGAATCGATGCAGTTCCCGAAACTCGTGTGTTGAACATGATAGGGTAGGCTGCCAATCTTAACATAATCCTGCGTGGAAGGTTTTTGCTGATGAACCCAGCGACCTCCAAGGGACTCAGAAACAGATAGAGAAAGTCACGTTTACCATCGGCAGTCAGTCGTACAGCCGCGCTGCCATCGAGACGGTCCAGCTTCTTCACTACAGGACGCTAAGAGAGGAGTCTGCCGCCATCGTCGAGTCGGTTGAGCATCCGGAGGCGCTGGCTCCCATGGCTACCGCTGAGCTAGTGGTATTCTACCCCGCATCGGCTTCGGACAATGATGTTACGCGAGTAATTATGCACCGTGAGTGGAAGTCCATACCTTTGATGAGCCTAACGCTAAACAGCGCCTATCACAGTGACTTACAAAACCATTGTGCGCTATCAGGCAGGCGAAACAGCTGTTTTATTAAGTGGCATTGACTGCACAGGCCTGAAGCCCGACGACGAGGGGAGCCTTCTGAGCAATGTTAATGTCGCCATCCATTTGGCAACTCCTGAAGGTAAGAATCTGTGCCTGAAGCAGCTTGGTAATTAAACTAAACCGATGCCGTGTAGCTGCTACGCAGTTCAAGAACAAGATTTTAGAAATGAGGGTCGAACTCTTTGTCATGTCATTGGGTACACCTCGGCCTGACGACAGAGTGGCCCTACGGCTGTAAGTCAGCGTCTCGCATCGCGCATCTCTCTACTGACAGCGAAGCAGCCAAGTGGGAGGGGTGCACACCGAAGCCGTGGATCTTCCCGACTCGACGCTGTACATCGTGCAATCCGAGACGTCGAAGCGCCTAAGGCTCATTGTTGTCAGCGACGACAAAGGGACCATTCTTAGCCAAGAGCGTTAGTTTTGACCACGTCAGATCGGCGCAGGGCGGTGCCTCCTCACTAACCTGGTCTTTAGTGGCAGAGGACGTGTTTACCGGACCGAGCGGACGTCCTAGCTTTACATCGCCGACGTACGTCGTGCAGATTGTGGGCAGCGGCGCCCGCGAGATCCATCTTTACGACAAAGGGTTCCAGTATTTTGACTTTTCCGACGTGCAAGGTCCGTCTCTTCCCTCCCCGCGGCTTCCGTCACGAGAGTAACAATGACTGCAGTCGATCGTATGTTTGGGTTGGGGATTGCTGCTGTTCTGGGCCAGCCCAATGCCCCAGCTCAGATAACCTCGGAGGAATCGCGCGTGCGCAGATTGGTGAACAATGGAAATCATAGATGAGAAAAGGATAATCGTTAATCAGGCACATCATCTAGCGTGGCATGACAATTGAATCTAGCCTAGGACTTGTTAATGGTTCAGAGTGGGTGGCCGGGCAGTCGGAGGTTCGGAGGTTCGGCCAAAGCATCGCCGACGCCTTTTGTTAATATTTTGTTTTTGTTTTTTTTTGCCACGTGGGCCGCCCTACTGTCATGGTGACCGTGGGAGAGTGATATGCTATATGTAGGGGACAGTTTTGTCGGAGCGGTATGTTTATTGTCTTGCCCCGATGGGACGGCACGTCGGGTCCGCCCAGGTACCATGACATCAACCCCGTCTCAGCGCCTGTCGTGCCAAGTCTAAGGCTGAGCAGAACCGCAGATTTCGCGGGACGATCGGAACGGGGGCATGTTGGACCCCGAAGCCCCGTTCGAGCCCGTCTGCGACCCCGGGTCTAATTTAAGCATGCGTGACACCACAGCTAGCTGTTGGGTTGCAAAGCCCAGGTGCTAGGGATCTGCTGAGCAGCAGCCAATTACACCTACAGAGTCGCATTAAATGCCCTGAAACTTACCATCTTGGGATTACGCGTTGGTAAAAAGTCAATTGGCCAAACCCTGTCGGCCGAGCTGACCAACAGCCGTCCATTGGGGGCGGGTTGGCAGAGGCTGCGTAGCTGTCCGTAACTTACCGCACACCCCCCTCTTTCGCCCAACTTCCCCGAAAGCGGTTTATGGTAGTGCTGAGGTCGGCAGCAGAGTAGAGTTTACGCCGCCACGTCATACGGTTCGGGCGGCGCAGTGCTATCGAGGCCGCCAACATGCATTGTCTCAGCTCGTGGTTGGTCGATGCGGCGCAGGGAGGGTGATACTGGCCCGTGTCTGTGGCACCTGGGGGAGGCAGTTGAGTCTGGAATGCTACTTAAAGATTCGGCGCCCTCCCTCGTGTTTTCAATGGAGGTTTGGCTCTTCTTTGTTCCTGTTTTTTTGTGCAAGTAGCTTGCAATTCCGACCAACATGGCCGAACCAATTGCAGCCACCACGACTGACCAAGGCGACGAGCCGCGCTCCCCAACAGCATCGTCGGATGTCACTTCATCAGGCAGTGACTCCAGCAGCGATGTAGATGAGAGGGAGACTCCCGTCAACGGGCAGCGCAGCAGTTCCGACAATGACACCTCTTCCCTCTTCGAGGCTCCCGCCCTGATGCGGCGCCAGAGCTCCCACGTCCTCCAGCGCCGAGTATCGCGCGGCATGGTCGAGGACTCGGAGCAGTTCGAGCTGCACCGCATCGCTACCGCCCTGTCGCGTCGCTATTCCACCGCCACGGGCACTTTTTCTAACGCAAACGCTACCGGTTCTGCCATGAACCCCGACAACGCCAACTTCGACCTCGAGAAGTGGCTGCAGGCCTTTGTCAAGACGCTGCACGAGCACGGCGTCACGGCCAACCACATGGGCGCCGTCTACAAGAACCTCGACATCTTCGGCACGAGCGCGGCGATACAGGTGCAGGATACCGTCGGGACGTACCTCACTACGATACTTCGGCTTGGTGAGATGTTTAGCTTTGGAAAGAAGCAGCCGAAACAGATTCTCCATAGCGTCGATGGCTTGATCAAGCCCGGCGAGCTGATCATTGTGCTTGGTAGGCCAGGGTCTGGCTGCAGCACGTACCTCAAGGCTCTCACCGGGGAGCTGCATGGGCTGAGCGTCGGCGACAAGTCCGTCATTCACTATGACGGCATCCCTTTGAAGCAGATGATGCAAGAGTTTAAGGGAGAAGCCGTCTACAACCAAGAGGTATAACCCAACCTTGCCCGGCCGAGGCAAATCATGTTGATGCTAATTTCAGCGCAGGTTGACAAACACTTTCCTCACCTGACGGTTGGGCAAACGCTCGAATTCGCGGCCAAAGTTCGAACTATGTCTGGCAGTATTCGGGGCATGTCCCACGATGAATTCTGCCGGTACACTGCCAAGGTTGTCATGGCCACCCTCGGCCTGAGTCACACGTAGGTTCAAATCTTCTACCACCCCGATTCCTCTAACATTTCTTCAGCTACAACACCATGGTTGGCAACGACTTTGTTCGAGGAGTGTCCGGCGGAGAGAGGAAGCGTGTTAGTATCGCCGAGATGATGTTGTCTGGCTCGCCCCTGTCTGCTTGGGACAACAGGTATGTCATGACCCCAAAGACAGATGCACCGAACCTGAGCTCATGCATGTTAGTACTCGGGGATTGGACTCCGCAACTGCCTTCAAGTTCGTACAGGGACTCCGCTTGGCTTCGGACTTTGGTGGCCAATCCAGTCTCGTCGCCATCTACCAGGCCAGTCAGGCCATCTACGACCTCTTCGACAAGACAGTCCTCCTCTACGAAGGCCGTCAGGTATACTGGGGCCCTTCATCCGCCGCTAAAGCGTACTTTGAGCGACAAGGCTGGTACTGTCCACCACGACAGACCACGGGCGACTTCCTGACATCAGTGACGAACCCATCGGAGCGACAGCCTCAAGAGGGTATGGAGAACAAGGTTCCGCGCACATCCCAGGAATTTGAACAATATTGGCGAGCGTCACCCGAGTACAAGGCTCTACAGGAAGAAATCGACGCTTACGAATGCGACTTCCTGGCAGAGGGCAATTCTCAGCGCATCGAAGAGCTGCGTGAGAAGAAGCAGCTGCGTCAAGAGAAGCATGCCCGTCCCGGCTCGCCCTACACGGTCAGCGTCCTCGCCCAGATTCGCCTCAACACGATCCGAGCATATCAGCGACTGTGGAACGATAAGGCCTCTACCCTTACGCAATGCCTTGTTCAGCTCATCATGGCCCTGATCCTCGGTTCCACCTTCTACGGCACGCCCAACACCACAGCGGGCTTCTACTCGAAAGGCTCTGTCCTGTTCCTGGCTGTGCTCATGAACGCGTTGACGGCTATTTCCGAGATCAACAGTCTATATGCGCAAAGACCGATTGTGGAGAAGCACAACTCGTATGCCTTCTATCACCCTGCTACGGAGGCTGCTGCTGGGATTGTAGCCGACATACCGATCAAATTCCTCACAGGAACAGTCTTCAACATTGTGCTGTACTTTATGGCTGGTTTGAGGAGAGAACCGTCTCAGTTCTTCATCTTCTTCTTAATCGCATACATTTCTACGTTTGTCATGAGCGCGGTATTCCGTACAATGGCGGCTGCAACGAAAACGGTCTCTCAAGCGATGAGTCTCTCAGGTGTCATGGTTCTCGCGCTTGTCATCTACACCGGTTTCGTCATATCAGTCCCAAGCATGCATCCATGGTTCTCATGGATTCGTTGGATCAACCCAATCTTCTATGCCTTCGAGATCATGGTGGCCAATGAATTCCACGGTCGGAACTTTGAATGTGGATCATTCGTGCCACCATATTCACCTCGTGTCGGAGATTCCTTCATCTGCAGTGTCGCTGGTGCGGTGGCGGGTGAATCAACAGTCAGCGGCGACGCATTCATTGCAGCCAATTACCGTTATTACTACTCCAATGTTTGGAGGAATTTCGGCATCTTGCTAGCGTTCCTTGTCGGATTCATCGTCATGTACTTGATTACCACCGAGTTCAACTCCAACACCACCAGCACCGCAGAGGCATTGGTCTTTCAGCGCGGCCGCGTCCCAGCTTACCTGAAGGAACAATCGTCGAGCGAGACTTCCTCTTCTGCAGCCGCAAAGGTTGACGAGAATTCAGGGGCAGGAGACGTCAGTGCAATTGAGCGGCAGAAGGACATCTTTACGTGGCGTGACGTTGTCTACGACATTCGCATCAAAGACGAGCCCAGAAGGCTGCTAGACAACGTGTCTGGCTGGGTCAAGCCCGGGACACTCACAGCGCTAATGGGCGTCAGCGGCGCCGGAAAGACGACTTTACTCGACGTGCTGGCCCAGCGTACCACCATGGGTATTGTGACGGGCGATATGTTCGTCAACGGAAAGCCATTGAGTCCCAGCTTCCAGCGGAAAACAGGATATGTGCAACAACAAGGTACGACTTCTTTTCTGTTTATCCATAGACGTGCATGCTGACAATTGGTAGATCTACATCTGGAAACAGCAACGGTTCGGGAATCGTTACGCTTTAGTGCCATGCTCCGCCAGCCCAAGTCAGTCAGCAAGCAGGAAAAGTACGCTTTTGTCGAAGAAGTGATCAAGATGCTCGAGATGGAGGAGTTCGCCGACGCCGTTGTCGGCGTGCCCGGCCAAGGTCTCAACGTGCAGCAACGCAAACTCCTCACCATCGGCGTTGAGCTCGCAGCCAAGCCAGCACTGCTCCTGTTTCTTGACGAGCCCACCAGCGGCCTCGACTCGCAAAGTTCCTGGGCCATCTGCGCGTTCTTGCGTAAGCTTGCCGATGCGGGCCAGGCCGTACTCTGCACCATCCACCAGCCGTCGGCCATACTGTTCCAGGAGTTTGATAGGCTGCTGTTCCTTGCCAAGGGCGGTAAAACTGTGTACTTTGGCAACATTGGGCCGAACTCGGAGACACTGCTGCAGTATTTCGAACGCAACGGCGCTCGGAAGTGCGGCGATGAAGAGAACCCCGCGGAGTACATGTTGGAGATTGTGAATAAGGGATCGAACAATGATAACCAAGACTGGCACTCCGTTTGGAAGGGCAGCCCCGAAGGCGAGAGCATCTACACCGAGCTTGACAGACTCCACGGGGAGAAGATGGGCGAGGCGGTTGACGGGTTCGACGAGTCCAGACCGGATGCCGAGTTTGCTGCGCCTTTTGCTACTCAGCTACGGGAGGTGGTGTATCGCGTGTTCCAGCAATACTGGCGCACGCCATCGTACATCTTTGCCAAGTTCTCCCTTGGTGTCGCCGCCGGCCTTTTCATCGGTTTCTCCTTCTTCAACGCAAACAACACACAAGCAGGGATGCAGATTGTCCTCTTCTCCGTGTTCATGGTCCTGACCATCTTCTCTACCATTGTCCAGCAGATCCAGCCCTTCTTCGTCACGCAGCGGTCCCTGTACGAGGTCAGGGAGCGCCCCAGCAAGGCGTATTCGTGGAAGGCCTTTGTCATTGCCAACTTGCTTGTGGAGATTCCGTACCAGGTCATGACCGGCATCCTGACCTACGCATGTTTCTACTACCCGGTTGTTGGAGTCCAGAGCTCGGAGCGTCAGGGGTTGGTGCTGCTCTTCATCATCCAGCTGTTCATCTACGCGAGCGCGTTTGCGCACATGACGATTGCGGCGATGCCGGATGCCACCACGGCAGCCAGTATCGTTACCCTGCTGACGATCATGAGCACAATTTTCTGCGGTGTGCTTCAGGGGCCGGATGCCCTCCCCGGGTTCTGGATCTTCATGTACCGCGTATCGCCCTTCACCTACATCGTTGCCGGTCTCACCGGGACGATGCTTCATGCACGGCCCGTGGATTGTTCAACCACGGAGACGTCCATTTTCGACCCCCCGTCCGGCGAAACCTGTGGCAGTTATCTACAGCCATTCTTGTCCGCAGCGCCGGGCCAGCTCCAGAATCCTGAAGCAACAGCATCTTGCCAATATTGCACTTTGAGCAATGCAGACCAGTATCTGTCGTCATCCAACATCTACTGGTCCGAGCGCTGGCGCAACTTCGGCATTGTCTGGGCATTTGTCATTTTCAATCTCGCCATGGCCGTCGCGCTTTACTACACCTTCCGTGTCAAGAAGTGGAATAAGGCCAGTCTCATTCCCAAGTTTGCGAAGCGAGCGACAGCCTCAAAAGTCTAGTCATTCTCATATGTGACTAGCAAGCGGTCGCACAACATGTAATCAATTCATCGGACTTGGAGTGAAGTTTTGGGGTATATCTAGATTCATTATTAGCGAAATTTCCAGTCAAATAGTCAAATACTATATCAGACTCTCTGCCTTGGTGATACTACATAAACATACTACGGCTCCGCTTTCATTCCGAGAATGGAAAGGGGACGGCAACGTATCTTACGGGCTCTTTTTTTTATTTTTTTTTCTCTCTTTTTCCCCCAGTAAACGTGGGGGTGTGGAATACAATGGTGTTGCCATTCCCCCCCCCTTCTAGGGTAGCCGAAAATAGATCCTGGTCGCGAAGTCGATCGTGGAAAAGGATTATGATCCCTAGATCAGCATTGACTTTCAGGCCCATGTCTTTATCGAAGATCTCATCTCGCCCTACCGCTAATCTGGAGTACCGTGCAGGGTAGACACAGGCTAGGCCCGCTGAAACCATCCTGCTGCGTCCATGACGTGTAGAGCCAAGTCTAGTCCGTCATGACTTTAGCGTCCAGCCCACCTAAACGGCCTCGAGCGGCTGGGATAAGACGAGAGACATTGGGCGTCGGTTCGCGATATTTGTCTTCATAATATTTTCGATGCCCGCAGCTACCTCGACTCCGAACATTGAATCCGAAACCACGCCTCTCATGGCTCCAAGCGGTAATACCTCGTCCAGGGATGGCCGCAAGCGCGTTCTCGTCGTGGGCGCCGGCGCCGCTGGCATGTCGACAGCCCATCACTTGTCCCAGCACCCAGACAAGTTCGACGTGACGGTGATTGACGCCGTCGACTACTGCGGCGGGCAGGCCTTCTCCATTCCCATTGATAAGGAGCGGCACGGCGCCTCCTGGTGCAACCAGGGCGTCCAGGGCGGCTCCTACATCTTCCACCACACCGTCACCATGTTTAACCGCCAGGGCTACCACGCCGACCCGTGCAATTTGCATGTCTCGTTTGGCAAGGACCAGAACTTCTGGACCAACGTGTTTCCCACCACGTTGCTGGAGAAGCATGCAAAGGAGGTCAGCCGACTGACCACCATGCTCAAGTTTATGCGTTGGTTTGAGGTCTTTGTTGGTCCATTGCCGCTGAAGTTTGTGTTCAAGACGGCCGGGTTTTCGGAAGAGTTCACCAACACCATTGCGCTGCCCATGACCGCTCTGTTCCTGGGCACGGGTAATGCCACGCCAGAGGTTCCGACCATGATGTTTGAAAGATTGTGCACGTCGCCGACGTACGGCATGTGGTATCCGTCCGACAAGAACTCAGTCGTTAGCAATAAGCCGCCGATGATTGTATTTCCCAAATTCTCTGAGTTCTACGGAGCCTGGGAGAAGGATCTCAAGTCCAGAGGAGTCACCATCCGCCTCTCTACCGAACTGACCGAGGTTATTCAACGAGACAAGAATGGCGTTGTAGTCAGGCTCAAGCAGCGTACGCCAGTACCGGACCACCACAACCCGGTTGATGGAGACCCTGGAGTCCCTGACGAGCCAGAGTTCTTCGACGAGCTGGTGCTCTGCTGCCTTGCCGACACCGCCAAGCGCGTCCTCGGCAAGACAGCAAGCTGGCGCGAGAAGAAGGTCCTGGGCTCCGCAAAGTTCAGCGACGACATCACCATCACGCACAACGACTCCGATTACATGCTTCGCCACTACGAGAACTTCTACCGCGAGGACCTCGCCGTCGCCAAGCTCAACGGCACCGACCAATCTCACCGGCTCGCCTCCGCAAAGAAAGAGTTCCGCCCCATGTATTACATCAAGATGTACCCTCAGGATAAGTCCAAACTCGAGATGTGCTTCGACTGCAGTAACTATCAGAGCCAGTTCCCAGCCAAGGTGCCCTTCGAGCAGCATGTCTTCCAGACCATCTACCTCAATAAGGACCGCGACAGCAAGCTGTGGACCGACCACGAGATTGCACAGGACAAGATTATTCGCAAGGATTGGTGGCATCAGCTTTGCCATAGCTACACGCACTACCTGTTCGTCGTGCCATGGATGATGTTCCTGAATGCGAAGAAGCACACGCGATTCGCCGCCGCCTGGACCCTCGTCAACGCGCACGAACTGGCTGTCATCTCCGGCATTGCGGCCGCGGTGGATCTGGGTGCCACATACCCCGAGGACCTTGAAAACGACAAGTTCGCGTTCCTGTGCTTCCGGCTTTACTACCTGCTCGCGTACGGAAGATGGTACCGAAGACACTTCACCTCGAAGAAATACCTGCGGTCGCAGAACGGCGTGGAGAGCGAAGCCGCCAAGCAGGGCAAACAGTGGGCAACGGGACTGTACGGCAGCGTATACAAGGGGCCTGGTGTATCTGAGGTGGAGAGGAGTGCTTGGATGGCTGAGATGAGCAAGGGCTTTAGCACGGATAACTTGGCTGAGGGTAATGCAAAGGGCAGAAGTCAGCCTTGAAGTGTTACCTTCAACGACGTTCAAAAATCCAATGTCTTCCCATTATATAATGAGAATACACTTAAGCTTCTGGTGTAACACCCCTTATCAACCTTGGGTTATCCCCTTGAGTCTGCGGAAGTAGCAAGCTGGTCACTAGCAGTGATATCAGCCAATGACCAGCAGAATAGAAAGAGATACTTATACTTTCCACTATATCTTAAATTAGTACTAAGTACTTCTAGCTACTGTCTTGGTACCTCTCTAACCCTCTAGCTAGGTGAGCAAGACCGTAGCTTCTGTGTACGTGGGGGCTGATTCAGCAGGTATGAGGCGGATACAAGCTTGCTCCTTCCGCACACTCAAGGGGATATACTAAACTATAAAGATTTTTAATGTATGTGTTATTGGATCACAAGAGAACTAGTAGTGAAGTAACGAATGACATGAAAGTATTTTTTTATTAAGAAAGTACACACATATATATATACCTTGGAAATTAATGGAGAATACATGAGAGATTTGGAATAAACCTAATATCTCAGTATACTATTATTTGTACAATCCTTATAGATCATGTACATTCATAGGTTATAGTATCCGCTTTGGCCGATCGTTGTTCGGTGAGGCTTCGGTGTATCAGTTTATCATGACCGTGACAAAGTATCTTACCTGTTTATTGGTATCTGCATGGCTCGCATGGTTGGGCGTCTGCGTTGCCGCCGTCGTCTGCTCAAAGTGTACTTCCGTAAGAAAGGGAACACGCCTAAGAAAAGCCCGAGGGAGAGACCTTTCATTTTAGCCGTGTCAATACACTCACCGCCGCACCAGCACTGTTTGAATGCATGACACAGTTTGATTACAATCCACGGGCAGCAACTATTTATGTAGGCAGCATAAGGACAGGGCACTAGAGGCGGGTTTCCTGTCAGATATACAGGGGTGAGGGCACAGCGGCACCAGTCCACTGGTCTACGAACGCTAGGCCCTACCCGCTGGTACGATGTTTTCCTTGCGGCTGAATTACTGTACCAGTCAGATTGCGTAGATTGTGCACATTGCGTGGTGAGGCGTCCTGTCGCCTGGACCGCTGTGGCGAGTCGCCTTACAAGCAGGCGTCTAGTGCCAATCCTAGGGATTCTATTCGCTTTAGGAGAGTCCATGGAGACCGCTGGCATCGGATTGAGGCTCTGTGCGTTGTTTGCCTGCCGCGCGTCCATGGTGTCCGCCTTGATCTGCAGCCTGACCACCTGGTTGGGCCGCCGAGTTTTCATGCGCCCCTCGACGGTTTGGTGGAAGGTGTAGGAGGCATAAGTCCAGGGACGGGGGGCCAGGGTAAATGTTGCTTGTTAGTTTATTTACAATACATTAGCAGTAGATTGCTCTGCATTGGCCTTCCAGGCGCATTTGACCTTAATGCCATCTGTGTCACCCTTTCTAAATTCCTTGTCACCAACCCCCCTTTGACTAGAGATTGACTTCAGTCCTTCCACAGCTACTACTAATTGACGAGATAGCCAGATACCTCCTATTGCGGCCCTACTGCAGCCGTATCCTTCTACGCATGTTATGGGACACGTTCAGATTCCGCCTCGTCCAAGAATCTACGTACACCATGTCGTCATCCTCCTACCAATATAAGAGTCGAGAAAGTCTCGAGATAGATGTCTTCAACGAAATGCAACTATTTCAAGGTACAGACAAGGAGTTTTTACCTAACGATAAGGTTCCATTATTCACCTCTGAGCACATTGTCGCCGCGGTGTTTCAGGAAGATGGGTGGAAGAACGTAGGGACCGATCTTATCTCATTCATATCCAAACAAGCACCTCGCATCTTCCTTACCGTCCTGTTTATGGAATTCGAGCAGGTCACACCACCAGTATTCCAGGACCTTATGGTCCAGAAAGTCGACGATGTCACACTGCCGTGGGAGATGAAGATGGGACGGAACGCTGGTGGCGAGGGGTGGTCAATCAAGGACAATATTCGTGGCAAAACCTTCCAGATTCCGAGGGGATGGAAGAACAATGCGCGTAATCTTTTCCGCCTGAATCAGTACAAGTTCATAGCGCCAGTCTTTGGACAGTCAGACAAGTTCCGATTTCGTTTCAATAGCAACCATATACTACCATATCTTGACGACACTCAGGATGCCGCAAGAAAAACAAGCAGCGGGTTCTTTGGCGAAGTGAGCAAGAGGATCATACATCCAGCGCACATCAGCCAGAGCCTCAAAGAGAAGCTCCAGAAACACGACCTGCTGTCTTTTAGCCAGGGAACAAAGGGTATCGCTGCTGCCATCAAAGAGGCCAAGGACAACCGAGGGCTGGCTGCGTTTGCCGAGAAGGAAGCACAGAACCTACACAGCATTACCCAGCGGAACTTTGACTCGAAACACATCATCAACCCCATAGCCGGGTATGAGAAAGATGGCCATCACTACCTGGTGTTTCCTTGGGCGGAAGGGGGTCATCTAGCCAACTACTGGGAGACTCTGGAAGGGGGTCCCCTCGAAGTTCGCGACGTGCTGTGGGTCTTGGGTGAATTTGTTGGTCTCTGCAAAGGTTTCGAGTACCTTCATGCAGAAAATTGTCGGCATGGAGACTTGAAACCCGAGAATATTCTCTGGTTCAAAGGCTTGCGTGGTCAAGGGACCTTGCAGATTGCCGATCTGGGTCTGGCCACGTTCCACGCGAAGGACAATGACACACATGTGCGTCATGACCAGCCGACCATGACACCATCTGGCACTGATCGATACAAGCCCCCGCAAGAGGATCTGAAGAACCATGACGCTGATGGTCCTCGATCTCGCTCATATGAAATCTGGTCGCTGGGATGTACCATGCTTGAGCTTTTAATCTGGCTTTTATTCGGGATTGAACATCTCAGACTCTTCCGAAAGAATACACCCAAACACTTTTGGGAGAAGACGAGCGACGGGGAAGCGGTCTACAGTATTGACGCAGGCGTAACGGAGTTTATTGGGGCGATTAAAGAGAGCCCAGCTATGTGCGATGCGTACTGGGATCTCCTGGAGCTCATTGAAGAGAGGCTCCTAGTGATATTGGTTGGTGAGACATACGAGAAGTCATCTGTTCACCGAGCGATGGCCAAGGAAGTTTACCAGATGATGGAAATCATCCACCAACGTTGCAAGCAAGACGAAAGGAGTTCATATCTAACTCCAGCCAGCCTGCTTCGTTTGGAGAAGCTTGAAGTCAAGAGCAGGGACGCCAAGATAACTGTGTTCCAGAGCAATGGCCACCTCGTAGCTCCGAGAGGAGCGGGTGGAAGCACGAGGCGGCCGCTGTTACCTCAACCAGACGACTCTCCTCGGTTCGAGCTCGGACGAAGGCAGACTCTTTTTTCAAACCCTGACCCTTCGATTCCTCGGATTGTGACTGGGGACGCAGATGTTGACATGGATCAACATTATGACGTGGACCAGTCTGATCAGTTAGATGTCAACCAGGTGGGCATTCAGTTGACAGCACAAGCCACAATTCATCAGACAGAAGTAAGCAACGGCGACGGTCGATGAAAAGACTAATTGTTGACTATTTTATAGTATGTCAGTAGATAGGTTCTACACCTTCGCGTTCATACTTACACAGTGTACAGAATGTACGTTGAACTTGTCGACATCTTTGACTCGATCGTCTAACAAATGAACATAGAAAGTAAGTTATTTATCAACTGATGTAACTGTTCGTTACTTCTTCCTGCTAACATAAGTAAGCTTGTAAGTGGTTTTATCTAGCCGATACTCAACGAATCAATCTAAAGCCTCACAGCAATCCAACGCGTTGACCGATGAATGGAAGGCAGTGCCAAATTTCGATTTTGTGCGTTCTGCACTCAATAATTTTCATTGGGATTATCTTCAGACTACTCAAGCGACGCCGAAAATCTGTACCGAGTCTCATAGTTTCCGTTTTCCCTACGACGCCCTTTACAACCCGATCTGCAATACTTCGAAACTGAGACAAGCAGCTGCCCAGTGCGATCTCTGCGGGCTGTTGCTGACAGCCTTGAGGGGCGCTGAACCCGCGCCAAGCGAGAAAATATTTCTGCGTCAAAGTGACGCAACTATCGGTATAATAGATGGTCCTGATTTAATTTCACTTTATACTGATATTGGTACGTGAAAGAAGAAAAAGAAAAAGGAAAGGAAGATAAGATGATTAAGATCAACGTTGAACAATGAATTACAGAATCACACACTCCCACTGGACCTCCATTAGGGCTACTGAAACTCCCTAACTCTGGCAGTTTGGACCAGTTCGGTCTCCTGAAGATGATGATGGATATCTGCGACTCTTCCCACTCATCTTGTCAGCGGGACGTCACTCGAATCCGCGTCTTGCCCACAAGGTTAATTAGGGTCAGCCAGCCTATGTGCCTTATCGACAGTTCCGAACTCTATTCTTGTCGATACGCGGCGCTGAGCCATTGCTGGGGTGTTGTTCAGGATTCTGTGAGATTTTGCACCTTTCGCAATAACATCGCCAGGCTTCGGAAATCCATTGAATTTAGTGCACTCCCCTGCACCTTCCAAGATGCCATAGAAGTGACACGGGGCTTGGGCATCGACTACATATGGATCGATTCTTTGTGCATTATTCAAGATGATGCAGAAGATTGGGAGAATGAGGCGCATAGGATGGGCGAGATTTTCAGCGGCGCTCACTGTACTATCAGTGGCAGTGCGGCAACATCATCTTCAGATGGCTTCTTGGCCAAACGACCGACTCGCCCCAGCCTCAAGATTGCGAATCCAGACGGGAGCAATCTATATGCTTGCTTGGCAATCGACAACTTTCACAAAGATGTTGAACGCAGCATCCTCAACAGCCGTGGTTGGGTATTACAGGAGAGAGCGCTGTCTCGTCGATCCATCTATTTCACATCAACACAGGTCTACTGGGAGTGCAGTGCCGGGGTATTATGCGAGACTCTACGCCATGTTCAAAAGTGAGTCGACAGTCTTGCTTGGTAAACACTTTGATCATTGACATAGTCTACTCTAGTAAGAAGGCCGCTTTCCTTGGGGACGCCAATTTTCCCGCCCTAGCACTGGAGTATTACAGGGATGGGAGACAGATTCTAATTCAAAATCTTTATGAAAAATACTCGAGTCTGGCATTCACCAGGGCAGAAGATCGTGCGGTGGCGATCTTGGGTCTTCAAAAACGTCTTGAACGGTCCCTGAAGTCGCGCGCCGAGTATGGTATCTTTGCAGCCTACACACACCGAGGATTGCTTTGGCAAAGCGGCGAGGCTGGTGGGATGAAAAAGATTGTGCAACCGACCGGCCGCTACGTTCCTACGTGGTCTTGGCTATCCAAACAGGGCTTAATCCGCTACATGGGACTGGACTTCGACGAGATCAACTGGGAACGGGACTACTTCAAAAGCCCTTTCACTTGTCAGCATGAAGGAGAAGCGAAATCATCTATCTTGGCCAGGGAACAGGAGGATCTGACGACGATCTTTGGTCAAGCCAGAAGATTATGCATAAGCATTTCTGACGTGCGGAAGTTTATCACGTTTGACGTTGACCAAGAGTACAATGTGGATACACTTTGTTGCCTAATCATTGGATGGGACAAGACCAGATATGGTATGCGAGCTCCCAAATTCCACGTGCTCATCATCCGGAGGATAGAGGACACTGGTGTCGAGCTTTTTGAAAGAGTAGGGGTAGGATCAATTGAACGGGTCCACCTAGCATCCGAAGCGTTCCTTGCAAGAGTTGGTTAATAGTGGCATGTTGAACCAATTGCTTTGTCAGTAGCTCGTGCGAGCAGGTGGGCAGTCCACGTGATCGCACGCGCAGCTATTTGGCAGGAAACAATAGCAATAGAGAGCTTAGAGAACCTAATCCAATTGTTATCACCGAATCCACGTTTCTGAGCACTAAGGCGTAGCCTAGGCCTACAGAAAAGGGTTCACGAGCAGGGAATCCTTCCTACAGGCAGCTATAATAACATTTTGCGACACTATGGAAGAAATATAGTTACATCACTTCATTTGCTAGCAATAAACCGAATCTATTAAAATTTTCTCCTCCAACTTTAACTATTAACAAATAAATGATATACTACTACTGACAATCAAGTATATGTTATGATGTTTAAACATGATAAACTGTGTCTATTGTGACGGCAGAATTAGCCCCCTCGGGAAAAATGGTTCCATGCTCTAGAAGGAGATACCGCAGTTCGAGTTCTAGCCGCAGCCGATGGTCTGCAGAAGGATAAGTGGGTCCGAAGACCACACCGCGGTCCGAGCTATGATAGGAGATTGCGAGTTGGGCATAAAAAGGCCCTTACTTTCCGTAGCTTCGCGATAGGGAACCGATCATCGAC